>JBCAUI010532795.1:0-11231 GCA_038406195.1 Haplosyllis anthogorgicola | reverse complement strand
AACTTGACCCAATGACCTTGATACTCAAACTTGACCTAGATATTATAAAGATGTACCACCATGCCAAAAATGAAGTTTCTTGGTCAAGCAGTTCAAAAGTTATAGCCCAGAGAGACAGACAGACAGACAGTTACACACACAGACACACAGATACACAGACAGACACGACTGAAAACATAATCTTCCCGCATACGCGGGCGGTAAAAATAGCACTGGGCAACGAGTGGTGCTAAGAATTTTGACAAGATTTAGTACACAATAATGTAAGTAATAATGTAAGTGCTAAATGTGTTTGTATTTTTATCATAATCATAGTTATGTGGATGCGTGAACTACTCATTTCGCTTTTATAGACTAACTCCTTAAGTCCTTTTGACATTTAGTAAACAACCTAATTAAGAAGGATTAGTTGCAGTTCCTTCTGGACCAGGTCTTATACAATATTGATGCGTTAAGTGGTCTCTTCACTGTGTGGTAGGCGTTAAAGCAATTAAATTACGAATACCTAGAGGGGACATCTATTTTGTTGTGAACTTAATGTAAGGCGTAAAGGTGCCAGACGTGTGTAATGATAACGTTAAGCCTTGCGGTGTACCCCTGCGTTATGTCCAGCACTTTGCATCAACGTCCTGGAGATTTGTTCACTTATTTCTTAGTTTTACAGAGTGAAGCTTTTAATTTAAATTCTTGAATGAATGTAGATTATGACATTACATCCACAACACCTTGAATCATTTACAATTGAAAATATGCATCTTTACGAAATGGCTAATATGACAAGGGACGCAAAAGAAGTGTATCTTTGGTATCTCTAGCAAAATACTCAGTTTGAAATACGTAAGGTACATGTATATAGGTAAATATACCTTAGAACTAAAGGGTTCCTGAAGCGTTTGAAAATTAACAATACCGTATCTACAGCCTACCGGTATTTCACGCGAGACCAGGTCTTACAGGTGTGAAATGGCCTAAATTTTTATAAAAACTTGGCTCGGCTTATAAGACCATGGTCTTGCAATTGTGACAATGGTCTTAAAGACACCAAATGGTTCGTTCTTGAAACAGCTATGTAACATCCTTTTAAAGTTTTTTGTTCCATATATATGATGTTATTTGTATTTATTCTCTTGAAGAAACAGTACAGCTGTCATTATAATAGTTTTGAGTATCTTTAAACAGTAATTTTACATACACAATGCCAGCACTGGGCCTTTGATCAGGCTGTGCAAAAAATTTACTGTGTTAGACCATGGTCTTATAAGTGTGAAATGTTTACACCTAGAAGACCATGGTCTTGACTAGGGAGGTCTATCTCTCGTGAAATACCGGTATTGGATGCAACAGAGCATCATTCTTTCATTCATGGGCGGGTGTGGCTTTGATAATACACCTAACAGAGGCGTAAAATTAGAGACACCAGCAGTCCTAAGTGATCTTTTGATAACAATTGTCTCACTAGTCCAAGGTAATGACTCACACCAAAGTTGTAATCTCTTTATGATGTAGTTACAATTTTCTTCCGATTTTTTACTATTGTATCCTACCATATACATCCTTATTGTAATTCTGGTATTGCATATGAAGCAGAAAGGTGGAAGGGAAGAAGAATCTATGGAGGTGCTTTTGGAGCTTTGAAGTTGTATAGTTTACAGTTGCTGACTGAGTTTAATTGATATTGTAATCATCACTGCAGCACATCAGTATGATACTGTACAGAGACTACACATCACTGTGATACTGCTCAGCTATAATAACACTTAAAAATGAATAAAACTCTATCAGTTACAATGTACCCGTCCCTAGCTTGATCATCGTGTAAAGTAAAGGGTGTGATGATTGCTACACAACAGTATGATTCTACACACTATACCTGTGATGATGCTTAGCAAATTTTCATGCGAATCTTTCGCATTTATAGGTTCATGGCCTTACAGCAACTTATCTCGAGTAATTTCCAAATTACCAAATATACCGGTATTTCACGCGAGATAGACCCCCCTAGGCATAAGACCATGGTCTTGTAGGTGTAAACATTTCACAAGTATAAGACCATGGTCTAATAAAGTGAAACTTTCTTTGCAGCCTCAACAGAGTCTCAGCACTGTCATGCTGCATGTATAATTATTGTTTACAGATACTCAAAACTATTACAATAATAGCTGTACTGTTTCTTCAGTACAAATATGGAAAACTTAACATTAAGATTATGTTACAAAGCTACTTCAAGAGTGAAATATTTGGCATCTTTTCGACCATTGTCACAATAGTAAGACCATGGTCTTACAAGCCGAGCCAAGTTTTTGCTATAATTTAGGCCATTTCACACCAAAAAGATCTGATCTATCTCGCGTGAAATACCGGTACACTTAAATTCAATAATATAAAGGAAACTCTTTTTTTTTCAAATTCAAGATGGAAAAACTGTCATTTGAAAAATTATACAGTTTAATTAATGAAGAGTCGGCCACGATCAGTAATTTGTTCAAACGCTAAAAACATCTACAGTAGGGTACAAAGTGCAACTTGTAAACGCGGTTTCATAGCTAGATTTATGTGATGGTGTGCTGAGCTGCAAAGGTAAAGCATAGTAATTTTGATGGCAATAAATACAAGCTACACTTTGTACCCTTCTGACACACCTGCAAGTCAATTTATGATGTACTAAGCTACTTTTCACACTTATAACCTATAAATTTTCTCCAGCTTAAAATTGGCTTTTTTCGATGAATTCAGTTCTATTACAAACAGCGATGACCAAGCAGTACTTTTCTGAACATTGATAAATTTAAAACCGAATGTGGCCGGAGTTTAAAGCCTATATTGAAATTGTTCACACCAAACAAACATTTAATATAATCCCTTACTTTTAATTTAACAGTCTGTCTATTGTAAAATGAAACAGACTGAAAAGTTTGAAGACGACGTAACGATAGTTTGTTCCCAGCTATTAAAACCTGTTTATGCATGTGTATATTAGCTGTACAGAATATTTATGTTTAGAAACTTTTTATTCACCTAATTTTTACACAATTACTTAACATAATTGAAACTGACATAATATGATTGATATGCATGAGAAGTAGAAAGATGAAAAAGAGAGGCAAAAAGAGGATGATTGAAAGCTTACCTCTGTTACCCCATTCCCAAGCCTTCCAAGGAAAAATATTATTACACAGATAATCTCCAGCTATGAGCATGCTTCTGCAGAAACCTAATCTCAACTATTATGTTAAAAATTGAACATACTTATACTCTAGCTAAATATTTATGTTATGTAAGAGTGTATAATAAGAGTTTGCTCTTGCAGGTGCTTATCCTGTTTTGCAATTTTTGCAGGTGGTATCAGTATTAGTTGTTGAATGTTTATTATCATTGTAAATTTATCTGGAGTTCGAAGGAACTTCACAGATTTTAATTCGGCTATCCTATGTGAAAATAATGTCGCAAGTGTACCAAAATTATGAACCAAGCAAGTTTTATCGTTTCTCTTGTCTTTTTAAGAAGCTTGCACAAAATATCAACAGTCTTGGAACATCTAAACACGAAAAATATGCGCTTGGTAATTGTAATTGTGTAAGCCATTGGTCAGAAAAACACTAGTAAATTTGTTATCTATTCACAATATAGAAAATAGATTGACATTCTCTTTATATCCTAAATGCATTCTGTATAATATTGCATCCTTAGACACAGGTGCCCAAATCCCATTGACAAACTCCAGAACACCCTACTTGCCTATGTAGCTGCCAATCTGACCCAACTTACCCCAAACATGCTTCTAGTACCCTCATTTTCAGTAATGTTCAATTCACAGACACACCTCATTCTTCTTAATGTAAACTCATACCTGGAATACATTTTGATGTGTTCATTCAGAAATAAAAAACCTTAGTATTGGTTTTATCGTGTATAAATGTTGTGCGTGCTGAGGTTTGTGGAGATTTACACTGATTCACCTGCGAAGGAGAGTTAGGACTAAACGAAGTAGAGATTATCTGATAAGACTGAATTTATTAGATTTAGCGTCATTCGCTTTAAAAGACCCTTCCGGCTTACAGGTAGGTACAAAAGTTTTGTTTACTATGGAACATTTTTAGACAGTAATTTTTACGTATTCAATTGCAACGCTTTGAATGTGCAAAGGTAAACAAAAATAAGCAATTAAAATTGACTTGAAGGACATCATTAGGAGTACATGATCAAGAATGGGTGCATTTGCACTTTATAGTAGGTAGCTAAGAGAGTTAATAGTAATGTGATATTATGTTCGTACAATTAGTTTAAACTGACGTAAGGGTTCAATACCTTTCATCATTCAAAACCAAACTCACGATTGAATAGAGTTGATTTGCAATCTACCTTTGGAAATTAGTTAAAACTCTTCCTTAAAAGTTTAGGATTTACGCCATTTTGTCCCCCTCCCCCCCCCCCCCACAAAAAGAAATTTCTATATCCGATATTGCCGTACAAGGCAATTCTTAATATTGCCAATTTAAGTTACTGCCAAGAGAAAAATAATTTTATTTTCGTATACGGCAGTCCTTTCATGTTGGTTTGCCGAGAAAAGTGACTTTGAAGTCGTGTAGTTTTAAGTTACTGACTGAGTTTAATTGATGCTGTATATCATCACTGTAGCACATCAGTATGATACTGCGCACATCACTGTGATACAGCTCAGCTATAATAACACTTAAAAACGGATAAAACTCTATCAGTTACAATCCTTATACACAATCCTTGGTAAACCAGCTTTCCCCAGACATTTTTATTAGGGTTCGGCGCTGTAATAGTATAAGTTTAATGATTTAGTTAAAAGACTATTCAGTTTCCATGTTGGTTGTTTGTCAGTTTATTTTATTTGTTTTACAATGGAAACTTAATCTGCCAATTGTTTAGGTTTTCCGAGAGCAAAGGAGAATGACATGAAAATGTGCTTGGTTGTTTTCATTCTCTATAATTTTCAATGAAGTACTTGCCCACTAAAATTTAAATATTATGAACCATGTCAAAGATCTTTGACTATTACTTGTACCAAAAACTGATAGTCCGAGATCATAAAAGCGTGAGAACACGTATGAATCCTTAAAATTTAAAGGCAACATAAAATACTTGGATAAATGCAAGACTTATGCAGGATACTGGGTCTAATTGAGTTGTTACGTTTGGTTGAGAGGGCAACGGAGTACACAGGCTTACAAACGCTACAACACGCATGCGAGATCACCCAAGAGGATGTTATGACTTCTGCATTTATCGGTTGTTTTAAGCCAGAGCTGAGAAACATTTCTTACCATCTGTTATTTGTCTGCAATATGAAACTGTGAAATATGGTAAACTATCTTACATATTGATTACAAAGTCTGGGGATTTCTAAGCACTTGAACAAAGTGGCAATGGTAAGGCTACACTGATAGGTGTGCCTTTGATTTACTGTGTTGTATTGAATTCCAAATATTACAGTAGGTTTGTCTGGAGGTTACGTAAACTAAAATAAATAAAAGAAGTTTTTTCCTAACAAATAAAATGCAAGTGGGCGACTTTTTAATGTAATTACTAACATAGTTCAAAGGTCCGAAACAATTCTATCAACAGAGGAGCTATTGTTTTATTTAAGAAATGCTGAAAGTTTGCAAGGGTACGAGACCTCCCTAGCCCCCATTCGAATTGACCTTGCAACTTGCAACACAGGACTCCCCTTGGTGCACTTGCAACTTGGAATACGGGACCGCCCATCTGAGTTGCCTCACTTTGGATGTGTTTTCTTTCTTCCTCCATATTACTCCATACATAAATAAAATTGTAACTTGCACGAAATGCAAGGCTTTGCAACGTACTGGATTGTCTAGTTTCTTAGTTGCAAGAAAATAAAGTTGATATTCACCGAACAAAATATAGAAACTCTAAATATTGGCTGAACATGTAACATGAGACAAGACAAGAATGCTTTGGGGTTTTTTTTTTGTTTTGTTTTGTTTTGGTTTTTTGCTGAAGTTTTCAAAATTAAAGTTCAGTTGCATTTCTGCACTGCAACATAATTCAGCAGCTTTACTTTGTCATTGTTTTATAAAACATCGCAACAGCTTGGAGTCTCATTGTTATTTATAATTGAAATAACAATATTTTTAGTTTAATGATCATTTCAAGACTAACAATATGTTATTAACATCAATAAGAGAAGATGCTTCTGTAGAAGCTAAAAGCTATAGGAGGTATTATCTGCGAAGTAGTAATGCTCCAATGGCATGTTTTACAAGCATACACTGATTTGATGTTTTCTGCAAGAGTAGTTGCCTGGAAAGTGTTGATACATGGCATCCTTCCTCAAAAAGAAGCAATTTAATTCTTGTTTCAAATAGAAAATATCTGTAATCATTGAATTAATTTTATTTTTTTCCATTTGTCAAACGTCAATCCGGCGGTAGTATAGCGCATCTATATTTCGTGACGACTGTTTATCAGTGTTGTAACGCACTGAACAAAGTGGACTAGCAAGACAGTGATTTGTAGATGTGAATGCTGGTATTTATTGACAATAGCTCAACTAGAGATGATAGTAGAAATAAACGTCTAGGAGAAAAACCCTATAAAATGAATTTATGCAATGTTAACATAGACAGTCAATCTGCAGAGTTTATAAAATCGAGATAATTGTACTTTGCCACTGTTTCTGTGAATTAAATCTGTTTTACCATATTGATATCTGATTTACTTGTCTAAAGATTGATGAGAGTACTAGCTACATTAAATATAATTACCTGAGGCAACTAGAACATAGACGTTGTCCCTTCAGTTTCTAAATTCCTTCTGAAGGCACTGCTCATGTGCACTCTGTTTATACGATTTATGTGGTGACGTCACGCCCATGCGGTGTGTACATCATTTCCAGGCACCACTAGTTGGCGCCAGTTGGTGGGAAGCAATAACTAAACTAGATCTTAGCTTTGACGCCTTATATTTATTAAAATATCACACATTCATGTCTCTTATTCTTACTTCTGACAATTTCAATTTACAGTTCCAAGTGGATAACAAAAAAGTAGAAAGAAAATATTGTTTTAACGATAACGCTTTGTGATAATCTCGAGTGCTGTGTCTTGTAAGCAGAATTTAATCCTTAGGGTAGTGTAATCTGAAGACCACTTGAATCAATATTGAAGCATTAACGAATCTTCTCCCATGTACTTGATTATGACCCTCAATATTTCATATGACGAGGGCCCAATTTTTACCCTTAAGAAGGAAGGAAATGAGACGAAAAGATATTTTAATTTAATTACTCTTGTCAATTTCTAGATTATTACATTTAGAGGATTCTTTATTTTCGAACAGGATGGCGTCGAGTATCTAAAATGATGTCAGTATTTGGCACAAAAAAGGTTAGATTTTCCTCGGTCGAATCATATATTTATGTTAAAATTTAGTTCCAGACTTGTAATGGCCATTTCATGTTACTCCACACAGCACTCAAGGACGTACACAGTGATAATACTTGGGAGCACGGCCTGAGTAAAGTCAAGTGTTTCTATGCATTTGATCGTATTTATTTGTGTAATAGGGTAACCCCTTAGATTGATTAGTGCCCTAATCGACCCGACTACGATAACAACGGTAATACTACGAAACTTTCGATCTCTTATCTCGTATAGATTACAGGGTAATTGACCTGACTTGCACGTTGCTTATGTTTTAAGTGGAGGGAAACACATTGAGATTGGCAGCTTCGATTCTATTCTAACCCAGATGTTTATTATCAATGAAGCAGAGAACGTGTCACGTTATATGTAGGATTTCCACAGCTCACCGACATGGTACAAAGTCTTGATTTTAAGAAAATAAAATAATTGATACATGATCTAATTGTAATAACAAACACATCTGCAACAGCAAATTTTGTGTTTTTTCCCCTCTAAATTGATGGGAAATTGAAGAAAAAGTGTGTCTTCCACTCTTCCGCTACCAAGAATACTGTGCTGAAAGCGACTTGATCAGGCGCAAGAGGGATCGGGACATATAGTCAGGTGCTGCCAGGGTTTGTAGCGGCGGAATTGTCCTACACTTCTGTATTGCAGTTCAGTATGTCATTACAAAATTCGGCCATAAATTTGCAATTACAACTATTCGTGCTATGCTATTCGTATCCTCGTACCTTGCGATTTGGTTCAGTGATGCCTCTTGGATGAGAGATCTTGCTTCATGCCTTAAAATAAAACCAAATTTTCCATGCATAGACCAGGATCATTTCTAAAGCCTTCTGGTGCACGTCAATTCTGTACAATCTTCAAATCTTCCCATTGCATGTTTTCCACAGTCCTCATATTGATCACAGAGATTCCTGCAGGAAACTCTTCAAAAGGAGGTGTTAATACACCGCATGCCGTTTCAAAGATAAATTTGATATCTCTTTGTTATTGTCATAATCCGTTTATCTGGAAAGGGAGGTCTCTTTAATGCAATCAATGTTTCAGCAGTATGTGCTTCGTGTGTCTGTCTCCTCTTGTAATCTGCTGTCATCCCCCATAAGATATGATATATAGTATATGTAAGAATATACTTATGAGGATAACCATAAGTCTAGATAAGTGATGCTGTCCTTTGATGTTGATAGTGTCATAATAGGCTTGTTACGCTAACAATCCTAAAATGCTGTTTACATTTTTCCGTTATCTTGCAAAGGAAAAGCGTCAATATGCCATACAGGTTATTCTCGGACATCGCAGGATGAAATGCCTGGTTAAGGCTCTTCATTAAAAAACAAAACAATTGGCGCTTTTGTCTAAGTCAAAGACACAACATGGAATTCCATTGACGCAAAATGAAATCCATTTCAGGAGCTGTTTAGATTATCTCACAAATGTAGCGAAGAAATAGCTTGCACAAAAATAAATAGGAACAGACTCTCAATATTCAAGGTTGTTGTTGAGTAACATTACGAACGTGGCACACAATATTTCAGGAGTTTTCAAAGGCTAAAGATTACGACATGGACATGAACAAGACAGACGTCGACCACTTTGAATTCAAAACCCACACCTCTAAGTGATATCATTAACATAAATGTAAATGCTCACATTTTTGTAAGGTGTAATTCCATTGCTCTGACAGGAAGCATTTCTTATTACTTTTTCCACCATTTTAAGTTTTTCTAGGTGCGAGACATACTTCATTCGTTTCTTCTGTAAACGTTAATGATGAAATGTACTGAACAACAGAAAGAGCTGTATCAACATAAATTCACATTTGTTATTTTTCGCAGAGCAAGAAGCAATGAAATCTATTCTACTTAGTTTGAAAGATAAATGTAAGTTTTTTCCTCTGGAGTATATTTTGCACTCACATATTTCTTTAACTAATTTAAATGTTTTTAATTAGTTTCGCCCATTGAAAAATATCCGATCATTTCTGTGACGAAAAATTCTGAACGAATTGTTAAATCCATAGACAGTGAGCAACAAGGTTATCACAGACAAAGACTTGATGTATCACGATTTCAGTGAACTCAATTAAAAAAACAAGTGTTTAATTAAAACTACCAGCCAGCAATTACTGTACTATGAAAACACAGAATCTATATTTAGGCATGAGACTATGATGGGACTTGTCAACACAAAAGCAACACTTGTATGGCGTGTTATTTTCACTGATGGGATGTTTTCTGAATGAGCAACTCCCTGGAAAGTGCAGATATTGTAAAATCCACTTCAGAGGAAGCAATTAAATTTCATCAAAGCCGTGTTTCAGTTTGCCTCTACACGGAGATACAATCTTGGAATGTTATATTATGATAAATTCATGTAGATTATATTTGATAAAGTGATACATTCAAGATTTGTTAAGGCTATTTAAAATTCGACTTAACAATTCACATTTGGTATATCACATAAAATATTTTTCTTAACATACATCCAGGGGGTGTAGAGATAATATATTGAAACAAAATAGTCAATACATTGCAGAATACTTGAAAAAAACATTGGTATAATTTCTCACCGTCAATTAAGCCTTAGCCACGTTAAATTACTAAAACGTTTTGAAGTTTAATAATAAAACAAGCAAGTACTCGGAAGAATGTTTTTGGACCTAAAAAACCAAGTTATTCCAAAGTACTTGAAAAAGCATAACTCATCATCAGGTGGTAATGGAATGAACTGACAGGCAGGAAGCAACAATTGATATATTAATTGCAGCTACTGGTGCTGTAGTCTTTTAGAAGTTAAAGGTTAAATGCCAAGTATCTTTCAGCATTGCTCAGCTATGATTCGCGGACCCTGAAAACTATTACTCAAAGGTTTGAACAGGATTATGAGGCGCTGATATTTTCATTTCGTTGGGACCACCAAGATGATTTTGTAAAGTATATTCGTGAGTTGAACAAGAGTATCCTGTAGTTTTAAGACAATGGGCAAAACACGTGTCATTACGCAATAAGCTGTCTTTAAGCATGACATATTTAAGGGATACATTCATAAAGCTAATTTAGATTCACATAGATTTGAGAGCCTAAAATTCCACAAAAATCTTATTTCTGTCATTCATACTCGTCTTCAAAATACTGGCCAATAAATTAGGAGCAGGACGAGTCAGAAAATGCCACATCGGGTACTTGCAGATACTCGCCTCGTGACTTGTACATATCGCTGCAGCTACATTGAAATGTATAGTAAGACGTCCAAATTAGACATATGAGAAATGTAATAGAAAGGATTACAAAATGTTATTGAAACATTACCTTTTTTTAAATGTTTTTGCAAGATTATCTTTCAGGTGAAATTACATTTTAGATGATGTTTTTGATCATAAATTACATTTACAAATGAGTATACCTTAAGTGCCATTTGTACAAAAATGTAATATGACTAGTTCTATTTTAACGACTGGCAAGTCATAATCCAACATACTGAGTATGAATGTTACGACCCGATATGACGAGTACCCGATATACTCGTCTCGCCCCTACAATGAATAAGCATTGCTTAATCTAAGTCTCTTCTCTAGTGCATTATTCAAACCAATAGGACGTCACAACTAAGCTCACGAAGTCAACCTATGCTGTATCACTCGCAACTGTAATCATGATGCAATAACGAATATCTACTGCTGTTTACAATCACTATTGTCAACATACAATGTGTATAAATTGTTCCCCTGATCTCCCTTTTGTACCATGTAATCACAGTGGAGCCAAGTCTTTGTAATTTGGTCACAAATCTCCATTTGGAGACAATGGTTAGGAT
>JBCAUI010532773.1:0-11232 GCA_038406195.1 Haplosyllis anthogorgicola | reverse complement strand
ATATGTTATTACCAATAATAAACAAAACATTTTATTTTGAACATTTAAGATTTTCATATTCACTGCGGGATTTGTGGTGGGAAAATGGCTGCACGAAGAAGATGCGCAAATACAATGGGTCTCCAGTCTGGTAATCAGAATGTCCAGAATGGTCTCTAGTCAATGGAAATTCGTGCTGTGTCTACGAAAGCAGAGATGCCAACTCTCACGCATTCATGCCTTTGGGACTCTGGCACGGAAAGAACGGAAAAAATAATTTGGCATTTTATTCATCATGAAAACATTAACCTTCAATTGAAATGTTTCATTCTTGTCTAAAACCATTACAGATTACACATCAATGTGGGTTTTTTTTGACTGAAGTACTGTAATTAACTAAAGCAGTATGTCTCACGCATTTGTGCCACCCAAATGTGTGAGATCTTACGCATTTTAACTCTCGTACGTTGGCATCTCTGCGAAAGACTGATAAAGATGGTGTTTCTTCAAGCTTCCACAGTTCAATGCATCTCCCTCCGCCGCCACGCAAAATAAAAATAAAAAATATTTATAAACATAAAAAAAATTACCAAACAAACAAAACCCCCGAATGCACCAAAATTTCAAACATAAATCATCCAGGGATCAACAAATCCAATACAGATTGTAGTGGTCTATCGATTTTTGAAAATCATTAGAATTTTATCTTGTCGCGTCTGGTTATCATGTGCATTTTAAATAGCCGTCATGTGATTCAAGTGAAATAGAAATTCTATATAAGAATAAGAACATTTTGATTCGCTGCCATTTGCTGTGCAGTTAGTATCCTGAGGCAAGTATTTAGAATTGATGAACTTTTTTCACTGGTTACATAAAATTTATGTTGATAAAAAAAATACCGAAATGCTCATTTTGGGCTTTTGACATATTTTCATCTGTTTGTAAAATGAAACAGTACGGTACAAAGTGTAACATACAAAGCGCGATTTTATATCTACAATTATGTGATGGTGTGCTGAACTGCAATGGAATAGCATAGAAGTTTTAGGCCGCCCACAATTGTGGCTGCACCTGACGGGTAATAAATTTTTACCAGATCGAGAAATTGCAAGAAAAAGTTTCGGTCCGAGAAATGCTGGCCTATGTGAAGAGTCGCCTTAAGTTAATTGCAATAGTATAGGCAGGCTAATAGATGTCTCTGAACTCACTCAAATTTTTTAATAGGCCTCTATGATGATTTCTTGATCTGAAGTTACACTTTGTACCCTGCTGAATGCTCGCCAAATGAGCGAAGTTGTTTTAATTTGCGAACATTAGAATTTCATGCTGTGTTTCTATGTACAACAATGGCTTGTGTAATTTTAGTTGTTCCCGAATATCCAAAAACCCTTTAAGATTTTCATGATCTGCATAAATTATATTTTGTAGATTTTTCCTCGTTTGTTTGTTTGATTTTTATTTATAAATTTATTTATTTATTTTGTTTATTTTGTTTGGTTTTACTTTTGCCTTTTCACTGTTAGGGATGTGAAAAGCCGTCTCCCTTGCATTTTAGGCAGCCATGGCGAGATTGTTTGCCTTGTTGGCACTGTGTGTTTCAGTCTTCCAGTCGCAAGCCGCTGTTGATTCTGATTTGGTGTCGAATCTGCCTGGAATAATATTCACACCGAAGTTTAAGACTTATTCGGGTTATCTAAATGCCAGTGATTCAAAAATGCTCCATTATTGGTGAGTAAACTTCAAACCTTGTAATTCAACGAAATTCAAGTCAATAGCCTACCAGTACAAGGAATTTCTATGACTGCTAGTATGAAAGGAAACATGTTGTGCATCTTCAAATACATGTAAGAAAGTCTATTGCTAATATTTTCTCCCTTTAATTTCACTATGAAAAGCGATGATGTTCTTGTGAATGGAGTTAGCACTGGAGTCTACTGCAATAAATGTGTAGGCAAGATACATAAACCTTATTTATCGTTTCATTCCATATCTCTGTTCTCCTTCCTAGGTTTGTTGAATCGCAAGGTAATCCTGCCAAAGATCCTTTGGTTCTGTGGTTGAACGGAGGTCCTGGCTGCAGCTCCTTGGAAGGTTTACTTAATGAACATGGACCATATGAAGTCTCTGAGGACGGGAGGGCGCTGTACCAAAATAATTATGCATGGAACAAGGTTTGTATTTAACTAGATAAAAGTCTGAAATGTAACCTTACAACTGAGTTACATATTCAGTAATTCTAAGGTCAAGTAGAAAATAGACGTCTAGTCTAAATCTGCTTTCCTTATTCAGAGCTCTGTATTAAATTGCGACACCTTTCTCGCTTTCGGAACGTTGAGCACAAAGGAATTCTGCGCCGTGCCACTGATGCCCATAAAGTCACAGCGTGAAATTCGTTTGTTTGGGGTTTTTTTACCAAATTAATAGGCGTTTCATCTTCTGAATTAAGTTTTGTCAAATTTGCAGATAGCGAACATGTTGTATCTCGAGTCTCCAGCTGGAGTTGGATTCTCTTATTCGACAGACAACAACTACACATCTGGAGATGTTGAGGTGACAATTTGTTTCATACCTTTCTCTTTCAAATAACACAAAAAACGTTAATCTATATTTCTGTACCAAATATTTTTACCATTTATACTTTCGAGGAGCCGCGCACAATAACATGCGTGCGCACAATAACAAGGTGTGCCGTAGACAAAACATGTCGTGTATCTTTAGGTTTTGATTTTCAGACTGCGATGAACAATTACATGGCTATTAAATATTTTTTGAAAAATTACCCTGAATTTGTGAAGAATGATTTTTACGTAACTGGAGAAAGTTATGGAGGAGTTTACGTACCTACTCTGGCGACTAAGATCATGCAAGATTCGCAGATTAATTTTAAGGTAATTAATTCTTTTTTTTTAATCTAAAACGTAACAGTTTAAAACATCACAAATAGTCGGAGTCAACATGCATTATTTACCGTCTCCATCTATGTTATCATATCATTAAAAATTCTCGCTTTTGGCTTTTTTTAATATACATGTGTCTATCGTATTCCCTCTAAATAAGGCATTGGGTGGTAAGACGTTTTTATGGGTGCTTTGTTAAGAAGTAACAGTTTTCACAGTTTTGAAGGCAGCAAACATTTAGTCTAATACTTTTATTTCACAAATGGAAAACCTCATGTAATGAAGGCCAATACTGAAACCATCTTCTCTTCAATCTAAAGTAAAATAAAAATTGTTTCTGGTTTTATTTTTTAAAGATGGAGTGCCATTACTTAAGGGTTGCCATTATAAGAGGCAATATGATACTTACTTTATTTTTTATTTCGTCCAATTTATTTTCAGGGTATGGCTGTGGGTAATGGATTGAGTGATGTAGTTGTGAATCAAGATTCGCTTTTATACTTTGGATATTATCATGGACTGTATTCTCAACAGTAAGTCCTCGGGTTCCTTCAACTACTCGTTCTAAGTGTCTTGCACAGAATTACCGTGATCACTTTAAAATGACACATACAAAAGGGTCTTTCCTTCCCAGTAAGAAAAAAATTACAAGTTGGTAACCGAGATTTTAGCGCACAATTTTATGATGGACTTCTGCACAACCACATTTCTAGTCCTGTCCTGGCAGCACCTAACCGAGTGACAAAATTGTGTTAGCTTCAATTCTTCCAGCAATTATCGCTTTCTCCCATTTGTAGACATTGGGATAAGCTACTGGCACTCTGCTGCAATGGAACTGAAAAGAGATGCAATATCACGCAGAACGGTCTAGCCCCTCATATGTTTGACTGTCTAAATATGGTAAACAGACTAAATTTTAAAGCTATTTTAGAGTAGAGGGAACAATTGATCATCATACTGGTTAGGGAAGAGGGGCGGGGAGGAGGGGGGGGAGGGGGGAGTTGCAAGGGAGTTTAATAATTGCAAATTTAAAGGTTGCAAGTTGTTCAAAAATAAAATATAATGAACCTTTTTAGTTCAAACAATATTTCCCATTTTTGTTTTATCTACTTTGATAAATGAACGTTTCTTTTTCAGACAACGATGACCTTGAATATAATAGATCAATTAAATGTTTACAATTTGTACGAGGAATGTTATCCGAACAAACCACCTTCTGGACTTTCTCAGCTGCATTACTTCATCCATCAGACTCATGCTGAATTATTAAAGGTAATTCTTTAGTTTATATCTACATCAAAAATAAAAGGATATGCAACGTATTTATTCAACGGCTTCTGCATGACGTAAAAAATTCCATGACTTTTACGATAATCTCAACATTATCCTTAGAATAGATGCTCGTGTTTCCATATTTCTTACATGAATGTATTAACAGTTTCACTCTATCAAGTAGCAAAATGACACTTTTAAATATAATTTTTTATAGATTATCAAATTTGGCATGATGTTGATTTTTGCAAGGAGTCAATTGCTTCCTGTAGTGTCAAACCGATGAACTTTTTTCTCGCAATCTACTGGATCTTTATGTGTTTGTTTCCAGAAGTGATTTTTGTTTGGCTGTTAAAATTTACTGCAAAATATGTTTTTTTTGCACATTTACAGGTTGCGTATCCAAAGCCTGTTCCAAAAGAAGTTCCGGCTTGCGCAAACGTTTACGGGATGACGACGTATCTCAATAGAACGGATGTACGTAAGGCCCTGCATATTCCCGACACTGCGCCGGAGTGGGGCGTGTGCAGCTTGTTACATTATGTACCCGAGTATCTCAACATGACGGCACAATACAAGAGTCTGTTGGCTAAAAATGTATGCTCTTAAATTCACTATTCAACCGTTGCAGTATCAGAGACAACATTTTCTAGCGTTCTCTTCAAATTAATTATGTAATCTCGAGTATTTCATTCAGCGGCCCTAATTGCATATAGTCTTCGTAAAAGAACAATATAGTTTCGGTTTTATTAATGCCTTTTAAACGGGTCATGATCTGTAAATGTAAGTACACCATTTCACGGTTTTATATTTTAACTTACGAACATATTTTAGAAATACCGTATCATGTTGTACAATGGAGATGTGGACATGGCCTGTAACTTTCTCGGAGAGGAATGGTTCATTGACTCCCTCGGACTCAAGGTACCAAAATAATTGGGAAGGGTGAAACTGAATTCGTACTTTCATCCACTAGTTTATCATAAACAAGCGTCATCTGTATCTATAAAAACGAATTTAAAAGTAAGGTGAGATTGTGCGGTACTAAATGGGACACCAATTTTCGTTTTTGGTACACGTTTCTGGGCTGCATCACTAAAAGCTGGAACCAATTTCTGGTGATGAGCTACAGCAAAACGTCTGAATTAAGATAACAAATTGAGGGCATTGAAAAAATGTATAAATTACTATTATTGATATTTACAGTTAAAGTCGCCCCGGAGATCATGGAAGTACACAGCGTTAGATAAATCGAAGCAAGTTGCTGGTTTTGTTCAGGAATACGAAGGGTTGACGTTTGTCACTGTGAAGGTATGTATGAGCAGGTCAAATATATAAATACTATACTTTTGACTAAAATGTTAATTGTGACAGCCGCTGTACTACCTGATTTGTTTGTGTGTGTTGACGAACGGTTTTCACAGGTCTCCGGGAGGGGGTGGGGGGATTAGAAGAATTTATGGGACTTTCTATATCTGCCTCCCCGAGTCTATTGCGTCAAATGGGTAAATGATGTTTGTTACTGTGAAGCTTTGTTCCTTGCTGCTTTGAACCCCGCACTGGCAGATCCATGAAAATTTGGACTGTTGGGGGGAGGGGCGGAAACACATCCTTGGCACCATCCGTAGATCTGCCAATGAAGCGAATTTCATTTTATACCATGTTTTACTTCAGGGCTCTGGGCACATGGTTCCGCAAGACAAACCAATCCAGGCTTTCGATATGTTCCAAAAGTTTATCACGAACAAACCATTCTAGCGAGCGTTACCAGCAGAAGGTATTCGCCAACCCAGTCAACACGAACTTTTCAATCGATTTCTCATAAACATTTATAGCATTCAACATATTACCGCAAACGAACATTTTACATGTAATTGTTATCAGTTGACCAAAGTTTATTATACCTACCGAAAATAGCTTACATGTATTATCTTTGGTACAAACAATATTTGACTAGGCGAAATAATAATGATGTTACTAATAACCAGCTAATAGAACTGATTCCACCTCTATAAAGACGTGTGGAACACCATAAATAATGAATACATTTTCAAAGTTAAAACTGTTAAATAGTGTTAATATGATCAAGTGTGTTTCGCAAGGGATGAGATGCCGTCCACAATGTGTGAATGAAAATAGTATCTTTAGCAATGTAGAGACGAGATCAATTCTACTTGGCAAGTGGTTTTAGCCTATTATTTGTTCTATGCTACAATAAGAGAGTGTAATGCAGATCATTTTAATACAGGTATGTTATAATACTTAGTGCTAAACACTGTTAAGTCATGAAGTCTTAATATTTACGGTTTGACTGATCAAAAAAAGCAAGTATTTGCATAGCTCTTGCTTTAAAACAGCTTTCTTTTATCCAATCCAGAAAGGTTCCTTCTTCCTATTGGGGTAACAATGCATACAATTTTAATAGACATATAAAGTCGATGAAACTGATACTATTGGCACCATTACATAATACGTACATGAACATACTACGATTGATGACGAAATTTAATGCCCTACATAGAATTCAAGTAATGATTGAATGCTTGCTTGGCTTCTTGGATATGCATGAACATCAAATTATACACACCGTTACATTTCAATAACTTTACCAAATTCAACAATTTTTACAATAAAATTGGTATGTACTGTGTTTTGGAATTAAGTGTAGGTAACATTTGTTGTTTTAGACAAACGTACCCTTTTCATTAATATCACCTCATCTAGGGATTAGTACTACTCTCATAGATAGTTTTACCCTAGAATTTCTCCAAAGCAGTTGGGAGATTGTAATACACAATGCATCTTTTTTGAAAAAAATTTGACATGCCTTTTTGGCTAGTCTTCCATATGCAAGTGGTGAAAACTTCATAGACATGTACAGTGCCAGTTAATTATTGCTTCCTAACAGCATGCAATGATAATGCCATGCTAATATGCCTGACATGGTTTACAAATTCATGTCTAATCCATTAAACCTAGTTTACGTGCATGGTTTGTTTCACAGGGTTATTTGCATCACATAGTGCACAGTCTTTTCACATCACGACTTGCTTTGGCAAGAATCACGCTTTATACGAATGTTGGGAAGAGCAGTTTGACTCGTTGACTAACACTGAACACAGGTAAGATGGTGTCTTTCAACTTTCCGTCCGTCAGAATTTTTCTGCCAACTAGAGACGTACATTCACCAGATGGTGCCAGTTTGTAGGTTAATATGGTATAGTCTGAATGGTGACATCTGACGGACAACGTGATAGACAGGGGCAGTGCTGGTAGACTCACTATATGCTCCTGTTGTCCGTTGTGTGAATAGTAGATCGCTCCTTCAGAACACATGAGACCATGTGATTTGTTGCACATGCCCACCAATTCCTTCATAGTGAGTACCTGTAAAGCAGTGAGGAATTAAACATTTTATGAAAGCGTTTTTATAAATTTATAACTAGATGTTGTTTGGTAAAAAACAAAATTTAACAGAGATTGACATTGGAAAGTACAGACAGATGAGCACCAACAGATAATATGCATCTTCAATACCTCAGAAGCAACTCCTATGCCGAACAGATACCCAGTGTTACACGCAGTGAGATGACTCCCTCCTCCAGCCGTATTGCGCTCTATGGTGACAGTCCACGAGGTGCAGCCCTCGATCGGTTCACCACTAAATGTTGTGGAGGAGAAGCCCCAGGTACTAAGACATTTGTTCTGTATCCGCGGTGAGGAATCGCTAGCACCACCGGTAGCTGGGGACTGTATGTGCGGAATGATTACTTCACATTCCTCCTCTTCATTACCTGAAACGCAATGCAGACATGCACGTATTTATGAGGCAAATCAGTCCCGTTAGGCACCCGTTGGAAAGCAATTCTTTATGAAACAATTTCTAAAAAAAACCCCTCATTTCTTGAATATGTTTTTTTTAATGCTTTCTATCTTGATGTTTCATAATAGAAATGGTTCCAGGAAGAAATCTATGAATGGTCTTACCAAGCAACGCAATGAGAGTTTTGTTTGCATTAGAACGGAAATGTTCGACACCGGACTGAAGTTCTACTGTAGCAGATTTTTTTTCTTTGACTACAGACTCACATTGACCAGATAATTCTTGCACTCTGCAAATATGAAAAGATTACTTTATACCGACTGTACCTGCACAGAAACAAATATATATGTGAACTTGCATCACTCGATGGTCTTTCACAGAATGTTACTGAATATGAAACAGTGGCTTCGAGCTGTAGGAGGGGTCTTGTGCCACTGGTGCCACCCCCCAGATCTGCCAATGTGGAAAACAGCATTGTGCTCACATTATTTCTTTGAACAACATTGATCGTTTGTTTACGTCTTATGAAAGGGAATCAAACACGATCATGCTCACAATTTGATGATATTTAATATTTTGATACTTGTTACAAATGTGTAATGAGAAATTGTTCTTTTATTTTAAATGCAGAAACATGCCATAAATTTCAAGGACTAGCTTGAAGAATTCGCCATACATTTTAAGGGCTAGCTTGAAGCATACATTTGAATAGTCTAGGCAATACTGCAACTTACTTGTTGTGCACAATATCTAGTTGTTGCACGAGTGGTTGCACCTCGCCTGCACGGGTTAGTGTAGCTCTGGTGTTCACTTCTGACCCAAGGTCGTCACACGCAGCAGCGATGTCCACCAGATGGTGCTGCTCCTGCTCATTGTCCTCCAGATAACCCTTCGTGGATGAACTACACCTGTACAAAAACAATGCAATCCCCACTTTAATACCGATACTTAACAACAGAGACGATAAAATGTGGGCGGACTATGTTCAAATATGTAGCTTGACATGTTTTTATTATTTGAGACTTTGTATTCAGTTTCGATTTTGTAGGGTTTTTTATTAAATGCACACAAATTTTCGTAACTGAGTAAGCACCAGGCGCATAAACTGTGAGATAGACCCATCAAGCGGTAAAAGTTGACCGTTGAAATTTTCAGAATTTTTCAGTTACACATACCTAGATTTTGTAGATTTGATGGCAGTAAGAACTTGTTTTTTCTCGAGCGAGAGTGCGTCTTTGAGATTTGTGATGAGATGATCATATTGGTGTTCAATTCTCCTACACGCCTCCTTATGTACGTCCTAGAACGTAAAATGCATGAATAAAACATATACTAGTTATGAAATAATTAATTATAACAAATCTCATGACCAAATGCCCATCAACGTTTTAAGCCCGTAAATACAGATTACACTGTGGTATTTTAAGCCAGACCATTTGATGTGTTGAATTACATTTCTTTGACAGAATATTTTTATCGCGATAATGGGAATCTTTTTCCATTTTGCCACATATGTTACATTTTGTAGACAAATTTACATGTGTACATGCGTATACATTTAATTTTTTTTGTTCAATATTGACGGAGTGGCAGAAACACACGTTCAACGCTCAGATTGTTTGATTTACAGGAGTGGGAAATGTAATCTAACAAATAAAATGTCTGGTCTTATATTCGTTGCAAACACGAGGGGGTAGTATGCAGTGTTTACACGCACCTGCAAGTCTTCGGACAGTGTTTCCACCTTGCCCTGTTGATCCCGAAGATTCCTCAGTAAACTTTCTGACTTTTTCTTGGTGTTTAAAATAACGTCCTGGAAATAGAGCAAATATTTTGTGAATTACAGAGAAATATACATGCATGAAGTTGGCTTGATAAATAATTCAGCATTAAATTGAGTTTTAACGCAGCGAACTTGTCTGTTGGACCGAGTCATAATTATTTTCGGAAAATTACTAAACACGACCCAATGTGGGCTTTAGTTCGCTTGTGATGATTAACTTGACAATGGAATTGAAGAGAAGGATGATCGCCTTAACAGTTTCTAAAAACATAAACATTATTTACTTTCCTTCGTTTTCTCTTTTCCTCAATCCTGTGTTTTCAAGATAGATTGCTTCTTTCTTTACTGCTTCATTTTTTTTCACATATTTATTACATACAGTAAGGAAACCGTTACCTTAACTTTCGTATTGATTTTCTGCTACTTTGGACATGAGTCATTTCCAAGTTTACCAATTACGCAGGCTTAATTCGGTGGAATTACAATTATTAATTTATTAGACACCGAAACTTATCCTTCTCATCCTTGTAACATGCAAAAGTATTCTCATGTTTAAATTCATTTGATGAGCAAAAGTTCATGATAACTGGCGGTTGAACCCGATGGGGTACAGTGGCTTGTCATCAATTTCTTCTATTTCGCGAGTTCTTAATAAAATATGTTCTGCGGAACTAAGTTCCATTGTGGACCCACTGGTGAGGACTCCTTAGAATCTGTCATTACTCCTTTTCAATCTGCATAAGCGTAAATAGTATATATAGGTGTTACGCATGCAGGAATGCTGCCATACTTCTTTTGCACCCAAAAGGGGTGCAAGCACTAATGTCACTCGAACCCAAGACCATGATGGACTGAGATAGACCCGCTTAATTCATTTTTATTTTGGTCGGAGTTTTTATGGATGATTAGGCGACTAAGCTGAATCAATGGGAGAGTAACATTTTGATCACAATTTATCCCGTGAATTATTTATTGTTATCATTGCAAGGTACACCGCACCGCGGAGTTATATATCTTATTCACTAGTAAAATTCACAACTGCTGGACTAAATTCTTTTTGCATTTACTTTTCCCAGAATTGGCAACCTAACTAACACTGAGTTACCTCTCATTCCAAATTCATAATCAGGCCTTTTATATTTGTTTTCGGGTTCAGCTTGCAATGTTTTTGTCCGGCTTTTTGTTTATTCATTTGATCTTTATAGTACAAAAGCAAACATTCGAACTCAACACGAATTTATATCTGCCAGGACAATTTCCCGAATTCGTGGAAGATCAATTTCTGGAGTAGAAGCCTGCGCAGAAAACTTGTATGAGTCATGTCCAAATCTGACTATGACTAAAAAAAATAATTGATGCACTGGCATCCAGCTGCGGATCGGGGGGGGCGCTTTCGGGGCCTTGCCCCCCCCCCAGCCCCTGTTTAACCATGATTATCCGCCATTTTGGACCCCGCCCTTGGCCTGTTAAAACATGTT
>JBCAUI010532762.1:0-11232 GCA_038406195.1 Haplosyllis anthogorgicola | reverse complement strand
CCCGCTTATATCGATACTTTTTTCCGCACCAAATTAATAGACCCTCATATTAATTGTTCTGCTTATATCGATATCCCACTTACATCGATGCTATTTTCCCACACCAAAAATACCGATATATCCGGAGAGGAGTGTAAAGCAATCACAATGTAGATGCAACATATCAAAGGGGCAGTTGTAATGGTGTTCTTGCACTCGTTTTGACACTTGTTACTTTTATGAAGAAAAAAAAATCGGCCACTGTGACCAATGATCTCAGTTTGGAATCCGTACAAGAGCTTGTCATAATGGTAAAAATGTAGATTGTTACTGCAACATGAATATTCGCTTTTCATTAACTACACGGAATTCATTTGAATTCATATTTGACAAACTACTTTCCTACTGGCTCACTGCAACTCAAAACGTAGTTCAGTAAACGTGCCAAACGGAAAACAAATTACATGGAGGCAATTCTTTAATATTTGGCTTTTATCTTTTCAGCCCTGCAATTAACAAAAATACCTTCCACACGTGTTTTATCGAGGTTCCGGAGGATCTCAAAGATATGTAAGTAATAAAAGAAGTAAATTTTATATGTGCTTAAAGCGATCCCATGAGTTAAACATTGTGGAAGATAAATACAGTAGAACCTGTTTTGAGCGGCACCATTTTCACGGCATACCTGCCTTTTACGGCAGTGTCACTGTAAAACGAATCCTTATCATTCATGTTTATTTTGCCTGTTTTGTACGGCACACCTGCCTTACACGGCATCTTTGCCCTGAAAAATTAGGGTGCCGCTCAAAACAGGTTCAACTGTATTACTTAATGTGAAAACCTCTACATGTCTTGGAAGTTTAATTTGCCGACCAGACAGTACTGAAAAAAATACTGATGAAAGACAGTTACCACAGTACATTGCAGAAATATGGTTGTATTTTAAATTGATTTATTGATGTTATACTGTCTGTTACTTTCAACTTGTAGGTGCCAATCAGAAAATGCATTTACTGATCTCAAAAAAGCCTGCGGACCTGTGGTGTTATCTTACAGGCCGGACGAAAACGGACTTAGTGTCATGGTGAATAATGCTTACATTATTAAAAAAATCAATAAATGCAGAATGAACAAGTTTCATGTGAAACCTTTTGAGTAACCGTAATTTGGTTGTGCAGAAGACAGAACTAAATTGAATGCCATGATTTCATAATGAAAATCGTACATGTGTGGTACATGTTAATTGTATCTACATTTTCAGTCGTCTGATCAGTCAGCCATCAAACGTGCTACGATGTTAGGGGACCGATATGTTAGTAACTTGAGGCAGAAGCGAATGTTGAAGCAGCGAGCTGATGAAGCAGCGAAGAAATTAGAGGTGTGTTGGGTAGAAACATTTACTGCATATCACCTACAAATGACATGTTATGCATCAAATGTCATATTTACGTTTACTACTTTTCCAGTGAAAGTTATTCAGATCTGTAGTTTCTTGGATGTAAAGCAACCATATTTGTTTTAATTGTTTGGACAGGCATTAGAGCTGCGTGAAAAACAGCACGAAGAAGTATAGTCAAATTATTTCTTTACTAATCTGGTGTTGGCATGGGGTTGTTTGTTTGCACAGTAGCTTTATTTTGGTGTGCCATACAACAGTGAACTTAAGTTGTGGAGGACATTTCAAACTTGCATCACTGATGTTACAATGACCACAACATTTTGCTCCATTACCAAAACTGAGGGTGAACCCATCAAATCTTGTGTTTTCTACAGTTGCCCTTTCTCAGCATCGATAATGCAAATGTTAATAAACTACTTGGTTGCAACATTTATTTCAAAACCAATTATGTTAATATCTTAGACCGACGCGCCTTTCTATGTATGGCTAGGCTCACACTTCGTTAATGGATGGCGTGGGCACCCTTACACTTGATGTAAATTGCTGTACATTCTTGTGTAAAAGAGGCATTATGTTGTTAATTTTGGTTTATTCGGTTTCGCAACTAGTGGAGTTATATTTGATTATACTGTCGTCGTGGTCTAAATTCCTTGTGCACCTTTGTCTGCATGTCAATTCAATTCAATTCAATTTCATTTCAAAAATCATTTATTGTATGATATGTTTCCAGCCATGAACATATTTGACATTGCATGTACAATGACAGTATGGTGTCAATACCGAACTTCGTAAAGTAACAGTTAAGTTAGCGGGATTAAATAAAACAAGCAAATTAACTGTCTGCAGCATAGCTTTGCCTTTGTAATATTCTGGTGGAAAACGTGATTTTCACTTTTCTCAGTTCATGTAAGTGAATTTTTTTGGGTATGTGCATTTAATTACAGAATACGAAGTTACAGTCTCGTGCACCGCACGTGGAGGAGTTCAGTGTACGAGAGGATCTAATGGGTTTAGCTATAGGGTCACACGGTAGTAACATCTCACAGGCACGGCGAGTACCTGGTGTAACAGCTATTGAACTGAACGAGGATACCTGTACTTTTAGAGTGTATGGTGATGTAAGTGTACATGATTTTATGGTTAGCGCTTTTGACTGCTGATATTTTGGTTTATTTGTTGTTTCATTATATTAGTAACGATATGGGTCATTGTTTATAAACATTGTGCATCTTTTTTTTTTCAAGGTTTTCTTTAGTGTATTAATGTCATACTTACAAGAATGAATTATCCTTCATAGCAACCAGAGGCACTGAAGAAGGCCAGAGGAATGTTGGAATTTGCTGAGGAACACGTTCTAGTCCCGAGATCATTGACTGCCAAAGTCATTGGTAAAAACGGCAAAAATATTCAGGACATTGTTGATAAGTCTGGTGTGGTGCGAGTCAAAATAGAGGGAGATAGAGATCGGGATTCTGTGTCCAGAGACTCGATGTCCAGGGATTCAGAAAGCAGTGAGACGGTATGTGACAGTTAATTATGAAGTTTAATGTTCAAAATCAAGAACGGTAGTAGACATGCGGTGATTTTCTAAAACCATACTGTGCAATGTATGGACGACTCTTGTGTTTTATTTTTCAGGACACTGTCCCTTTTGTATTTGTTGGAACCGTAGAAGCTATAGTGAATGCTAAATTATTATTAAACTTCCACATAGATCATCTAAAGGTAAGTTGTATACATGCTTTTAATTACATTAAGATGATGTAGTAGTTAGGTATAAATATTTATTCCGTCTATAAATAATAGAGGATCTCCTCTTTCCGTTTCAGGAAGTGGAAAAGTTACGGCTAGAAATGCAAGAAATAGACCAACAGTTGCGAACTATTTCATCACCAACCGAAAGAGGACCTTATTTCCCGCCATCCGGCAGAGAACGTAGACCAGAAAGTTATCATGAAGATAGAGGCCGAGGAAGTTTACGTGGTCGGGGGCGAGGTGGAAGTAGTCGTCGGTGGGGGAATGACAGACATGCGGCCAACATAGCAGGTGTGTATCATTACTGCATGGCAATTCAAATAATATTGAATCGGCACCATTAATAAATAATTAATTCATTTGCTGCAGTGATTATTTCTCCAAATACATCTAAATTACTCTGCACCTCTTAAATTTCTTATCACGGGATTAATAAGCTTCTTTGCTGCATCCACCGCATGATAGACATAAGTCCACGGAACCGTTAGACAGGAGCATGATGCTGTAACCTATAGTGTATCCTGTAATATGTAAGTTAAAACTGCTTGATATGGCTGACAGTAAGAGCTATGTGGCTGTTTATGTATAAAGGTGAAGCGCTGACACAACCCCCTCCTATTGCTGATTGGTCAGCAGCAGTAGCGGAGGAGGAACAGCAGCAACAAGGTTACTACACAGATAGTATGGTATCCGGGCGACGACATAGCCGAGGTAGTCATGGTTATGGCCGTGGTGCCAGGAAGTCTTCATTATCAGGTTCTTATAGAGATTTAGGTAAGTAGTTTCAGAAACCAATACTGGTATTGTGTGTTTTATGATAAAGAATAATGAATTATACGTGAGAGATGGAAATTTCGCATGTTTGCTGTGGTGAATATGAGTTAACAAATGAAGACTCGATTGCGTGAGTATGGTTTGTAATTTTACCGTCAGAACTAATAATCCATCACCGTACATGCATGCTATTTTGGAAGTGAAACTCGGGTCCTAATTTGTTTATACATTGTCTTGATACCATCCACACCTTGTGCCACGTTGCTTTCCTATATACATGAATTCTTGAGTCTGTGTATGAGTTACCATTGCATTTTATTCTACTGTTGGTTGGTTATGTGTGATAAGTATTGCAAAATAAGGATATTCTGTAGAAGCGGATTAGACATCAGATACAATCAGCCGGGTATCAGTAACATTAACCACATGGCATTTCTTGTAGATCTGTAATTGCCTGTAGATTTAAAGGTTGAAAAGTAAGCGCATGTAGATACTTCATGTGTGTGTTTGCATGTAGATGATGATCCAGGACCTGGACATTACGGTAGAGGAAGAGGTGGTTATTATAGAGGCTACGGTCGAGGTGGCGGAAGAGGACCACGTAGCGTAAGCGTCAACAACCATGCGTCGTCAGGTGCGAATCCATACAACCTACGCATCACTCGTATGTCTCACCTATACCTGCTTTTACAACAACCTATCTATCTGGTCATATTATTTAAGAACCCACTACGCGTGTGTTAAATAATAACCGTGTACCTATCAAACTCGTTTTGTAAATAATATGGCTTGTACACTGGAATCACTCCCAAAGGTTATCCAATGCCAATGTAACAAAATATTTAGTTCTGGTTTTTAGAAAAAAAGAGGTATATTCGTTTTAAACCTATCCATTATACAATCTCCTAAGTTAGTTTATTAACAGCATCAAGTTCAAACAATTCCTATCATTTCAATGCCTTGGGAAAATCTTGTGACTTTATCTCCAACCGTTTTGGTTACCCCAGAGGTTTGTCTTGCTTTGCAGTGTGGTTTGTACTAACAATGTCTTTCTGGTGCATTACAAATAGTGTATTTGTATACATGCATCAGAATATTTTTATGGACTGTCCTCAAGTGTCCAGATCACAAATTAAAACTGTCGTTCAGTAACTCTCGAACGAAATGTAATTGTGACTTTGTGGGGATTTTCAGTGTCGAATGAAGACAGTGAGATGTCAGAAGGACGCAGGCACTACCCGAGAAG
This sequence comes from Haplosyllis anthogorgicola, assembly GCA_038406195.1. Taxonomy (NCBI): domain Eukaryota; kingdom Metazoa; phylum Annelida; class Polychaeta; order Phyllodocida; family Syllidae; genus Haplosyllis; species Haplosyllis anthogorgicola. The sequence goes on along the minus strand of JBCAUI010532762.1, from coordinate 6,079 downwards.
ACGACGTCGGGGAGATGATGATGACACTGTGCTCGACAATCAGGACGTTTCAAGCGTTACAAGTCAAGATCAAGGTACACGTGCAAAACAATTGATAAAGTGACGGAATTTAACGTACAAAGTAATTTTACTGGCATTGTACATACAGCAGCACCACACTTTACCCTTGAACCGATCTCCATTAGATTGTAAGTGGTACAAAGTCTTTGGTCCAGTAGTTCTTATGAAATAAACTCTTAACACTGAACATAGATATTTTCATTATACGGTGAGAAATCTCTTGAAAAGACCATTTCGTGACAATTGCCGGTGTAATTGTAATGTCTTTATCCCATGCCCTCAAAAGCTAAACAAAGGAGAGAAGTACCTTCAAACAACAACAACAGTTCGCTTGAGTCCAATACAGGCTCAAGTCAAGGTATAATTTGTTTTATCAAGTACATGTGCTCCGTTTAGTAGTTGTAAAAAGGCTAAGTGTTTTGATCAGTATGTGTATGAGTATATTCACTTTTATACAGTCTTATTTAGTTCATCCCATTTCACGTTTTTATTCTTACACTTTTAGTTACTTTAGATTTAAGGGATTTTACTGTGTGTTTTCACTGATTTTAAATGTGGGTTAATGGAAAGGTGAAAGGCAATCAAATGTAGAACCGATTTACACTGTCACATGGGGTCCTGCCTCAAATGGCTGAAAGGAAAAGCGATGTTCTCACAAAATATGTCTCCGTAACATGTTCAATAGACAAGTACAGAAAAGAATAGTTTAGTCATGAACTGAACTATTCGTTCAAATAGTGCTGTGAGTGAATAATTGGTGCGGCATTTCAGATATCCTGGCTGGGTCGAGAAGTGCACTTAGTGCTGGAAGTTACTACCAGGTGGCCTGGGTACCCGAGGACACTGATGATGCTGTGCCAATAAGCCTTAATGGGGGCAGCAGGGTCAATGGTCCCTCTGGTTCCATATGTACTGATGACCAAGGTAGCGTCGCACGATCAGATGATACACATAGCCACACTCAGTTGTTACCCCCAAGCAGATTACAAATAACAAATTATATTTCCGTAAGGTCCTCACTGGAGGAGTGAAGGGTCATATCATGATATGGTTGGTAAAGAAACGAAAAGACAACTAACTTTACAACTTAAAAAAAAAAAAGTAATCTACTATTAAGAAAACTAATCTCACTACATTTTAATTAAAGTCTTGATTGTTGTTTACCAATCATATCAAGCCACTACTAATGGTTAAGCTATCATTGATCAGAATATTTGGATTTATCTGGTTTCTGTAGAAAGGGCATGTCAAGAGGAGATGGACATAGTTTCTGATGTGTAAAGAATATCGAAATTTTAGTCACCAATTGTATTTAAAATTTACCATGCCTCGAAATTTTAGTCAGCAATTGTATTTAAAATTTACCATGCCTCCGTAAATTAGAGACACTGCTTTACATAGATTAAACATTCCTAATTTATAAAATGATTATGGTTTCCTTAGTTACTTACCCGGGGTGGAGGGTTGCTTGATTACACACAAATATTCCATTCTTAATTTCCTGCATGGATTATTTAAATTTTGTTGATTTTCTCGCCTAACAAGATAAATAAATGTAGTACAGAGACCTTAACTAACTATTGTAGATCCAAATACCATAAATTTAATATAAAATATGAATTAAATTTAAGTAGTATATTGAAGCGTGAGTGAATTTATTGTTATGTTTTAATTTTGCATGATAAAATGAGTCACACCAAAGTGAAGGAATGGCAATAAATTAACTTTTGTCACAGTAAAGCTGAAAAAGTCATTTGTGCACAAGTTTTGTGGTTTCTTTCAAGCCCATTGTGTCACAATTTGAGAAATTGTGCAGGGCACATTTTTGTTTAGATTTTTGCACTGTTTTGTACAAAAAATTAGCATGAGTGTTTTATTTCTGCTTTCTTTTATTTGTCAACAAACACACAAATCACCACCAATAGTTTTCCCTGATAAAACATCCAGTTACTTTCCACCAAGTCTTTATCACCAAACCTTTTCCTATCTTTGCGTTTTAATGCGGCCAGTATTGCACCAACTTATGACGCTATGTGCACATGTACCTCACGTTTAACAATACCTAATGAATTCTACAATAGAACCGTGCCTTTAAAGATCATCTGTTAGCAATCTTCTTATTTTTTTATTAGTGAGTGTGGTCGCTAAGCTGTTTTAGTTATTCCAATTTCTGAAAGATCTTGGAATAAAGTTCAATGTGGTTTTATTTAGTTCTTTTATTTTCATTAGCTTGTTATTGTACTGTGTACAAAACCTAGTAAATTTAAATATAGTTCAGTGTGTTGCGAACCATAATAACATGCACACAAATCTTTCTAAAATGTACACATTTTTCCTAGTTTATTTTTTATTTCCTACAGAGTATAGCCAAACTGGGGAAATTTAACAAAATTATTTGTTATTTTGACAATTTTGATCATGATAGCTTGAAAGAAACCATACTGATTGGTGTGTGCTCTAACCAGTGGCTATTGGATCATAGATTACCGAGTAACCATAGATAGTGCGTACGAAATTAAAGAATACGTTTGCACCACCAGCCCCAAGAATTGCTGCGTACTGTGACTTGAACATGGATAGGTATCAGTCAACCTGATCAATGAAGAGATCTCCAGGAGTGGGTCCTTTAAAATGATAGTACGAAACAGAACATCTAACAGCCACTGGTAGGAGATTTATCTAATCAGTATTAATAATTACTGTCCAGTCTATTTGCAGTTTCAGATCTTTTCATATGATGTGTTTTTGCTGTGAGTCCGTGATGGAATGCGATGTCCAGTGTCGGCTGTATATTAAAAAACGGACACAGGTTTGACTGTCCGTTCATTTTATTTGTATACATTTCAGAGAGTGTCTCGTCATTTGATGGTGGGAAGAACCAGAGACGGGTAAGAAAGCGTAGAAATCGACACAGGCGAGGTAATGGTGCTGCATCCGGAACTGAGACGGATACCAGTCTGACGAATATACCTAATGCAGTTAACAACAGTGTGGATAGTAGGCCAAGCTATGGAGGAGGAAGTGGTGGTCCACCCAGAGGGTACCGCGGTGGATCTGTAGGGCGTAATTTTCCTCCGCAGTCATACCAAGAAGGAGGTTCAGGCCGTGGCGGTCACATACCTGGTTCAACACGTCGCCATTCAAACCCAGCTAATGTTCACTCAACAGGTCGACGTGGTAGCCGTGGTAGTAACCATTATAATCAAAGTGACACTAGAAATGATGCTGTCAGGGACTCGCGTCGAGGTAGCAACTCTCGACAGTACAGTCAGCCAGCGGAAAATAGGTCCAATAATACTGGGAACGCTAAACCACCACCAGCTGCAAACAGTAACATTACAAATAATGATGGTGGTAGCCATGGAGATCAAAAAGACTCTGGTAAAGAAAATGTCAATACCAAAGTAAGTACTGCTAATATTCAGCTGAAGGGGGAGAATAACAACAGACAGTTTCCACCTAAACAACAACGTGAAGGTGGACGAGGGCGCTTGAGAGGACGAGGCGGGGGCACCAGTGGCTCCTCCAGTGGTGGTGATAGTAACCGGGTGGACCAAAATGCTAACCCACAAGTCTCAAACACTGCAAGTAAAAAAACTGTAAATAAAAATAATAATCAAAAAGAGGCTCTTGTGAATGGACAATGATTGGAAGTATTTAAAATTTAGTGTGGAAGTATTTCAATTGGTTGGTGCAAAAATGAAATATCTGGTCCAGTATTAATGATTATTTATAACAGGACTACGAGTGCCATGCATGTGAAAACTGTTACATTTTTCAGTTATTATGATGTTCATACAAACCGCAGATGTTAAGATTTTATTCGGTAATTATTGTTTTATCCAGGAAGGATAACGGAGCAACCTGTATAGTAATACGGTCTGTATGAGTTAAAGCTAGTAATGTAACCAAATGATACAAGTCACAACAAGCTGGTATTTTGTACATATTTAATTTCAATTTGATCAAAATGGAAATAGGTTCAGCATGTTCAAGTAAAGTGTTGAAATACAGTTGGCAAAAAGCTGAATGTAGCGCTTGTGCGGCCATATACAGAGAAAACCTAGATGTTTGTCAAAGTAAGTGGTGAAGTTAAACATTCGAGAATAAGAAATATAAAACTTGTATTCTTCTGTAAACTTTTATTGTGTCTGTTGACATTTTTATCTTTAACTGGCATTCTTTCATCGTCTTAATTCATTAGCATGCATGTTCATTGGCAAGTACAATAATAGTATTTGTCGTTTAGTTGAGCTTACCCATGTCCGTTTTGATGGCTGCTTGCATATCATATTATAATCTTTATACTCTATTCGAGAAGCAGTTCAAAGCCTAGTTGAGCTTATAGTTGAACTGTAACTTTAAAAGGTGTAATTTTTCTGAGAGATATAGTATATTCGCTGAGATATTTGCTGGTCTACTTGATTTATGAAGCCTGACTGCTCGAATTCTTGATACAAAGTAAGTAACACTGAGTGTATATTTTGCTCATGTTTCAGAAGGCAATTATTGTACTTAGATCTAATATGGAGCAGAAAAGCCTAATAATATTTCATGCATAATTATATAACTTAATAACTGTCGAATCGACGCTTTAAACCTGCCATGGTAAAATATTGTTGCTTTTGTCCTGATGCTCAATTAGTTTATTTATTACATGTATAGTTTATGCTGTGATTTATGTCAATAGTTTTCGTATGGTATTTATAAGGTACTGGATGAGTATTACCGGTTATAAAATTTATGTGTAAGGTGAGAATGTAGTTAGATCTCCATGTTTCACTCTGCAGAATTTATATAAGACATACAATAGAAACATTTTTTTAGCAAGAGCATCAATGGCATCTTTATTAATGTAAATACCTGTATACATGTAATGAAAGTATGAAGTGCACAAAAATATACTTGCAGACTTCAATACAGCATATGTGGTATAAGAACATTTCCATTGGCTAAAAAGTTACTTCGTGAAACTGCAGTTTCCATGTTTCTGCGAAGCTATTTATGTTCAATTTTCGAAGTTGTGTTGAAATTCATTTTTCTGGTGCATGAATGAACAGCAAGTGCAATAGCCAAATGATAATAAAAAGATGTATTAAAAGTCCATACGATGACGTTTTGATACGTGCAATAAAATTACAGGAATTTACCTTTGCGTGAATGAATACTAAAGCAACAAAATTGTGTGATACTTGTACATTTGATAAGTTTTTCTACAAAACAAATGATGAATGTATGTTTGCAGTGCCAACCCAGTTCATCAAACCCATTGCCATTGACTAGGGCTTTGTACAGGTAGGGGGGATTCATGTTCAACATCATTGTAAACTGTGTAGAAATGTGTTGACTTAATTTAAATAAAACTGCTGTTTTGGAAAGTACTTTGACGTTGCTTCGGTAATTGTAAACCCCACATATAACTGTTTAAATTGCATTTTTAACACAGGAAATCAAACACTGCAAGATTGGTTACAAAATATTTTATATTGCAGGGATTCCCTTAAGCTCTTAAAAGGACAAGCTCATCCAGGCCCCCACATTTCAATTTTCACCGTTCCGGATCCAATTAAACTAGTCTAACTGGGCTAATTCTTCCTCAAAATTACTTTCACGAGAGAATTCTAAAAATTGTTGGGTGGTTGATCCAGACTAGAGAAACATAAAATTGACAAGTCCTTGGCTCAAATCAGGTAGTCACTGACTAACGGACTAACGCTAAGGGAATGCCTGTACATGTACATGTATTGGATCACGTCTTGATAACAACTGGTCATCCTGCCGCAACCTTGACACCACAAATTTGTAATTTATGACTGTAATAACCAATATTATTGTGTGATAATGAATGGTTGAGAATCAAAACCAATTTATAACAAGAATGCCTTCGCAAATAGTCATTAAACGCAAATAGTAACTAAAATGCAAATAGTTATTAAAACACAAAAAAATTACAAAAATCTAGAAATTTGACCTTCAAATGACCTTGACCTATATTTTGACCTTGGCCCCATTTACTTGT
>JBCAUI010532751.1:0-11232 GCA_038406195.1 Haplosyllis anthogorgicola | reverse complement strand
GAAGGAGTTGGGACCAGGCACCAGGCTAGAGACCTCTGCAACTGCATGTAGACTTCAAGAGAAACAGCAATAAACAAAATTCAACCTTTAACTACTGTGTCAGCGTTGACTTCGCTAATTAGAGGGAGAACCAGGGGAGAAGCCAATCTGTACCTTTACAATATAATCATTGTTACAACACCTGTGCAACTGTTTTTGCAATAATGATATACACTTTGTTTGTAACTTTCCTTTGCATGGTAAAATTTATCACCCAATCTTTGGAATTTCTTAAAAAAAGAAAAGAAAAGAAAAAAAAGACAAAAGAAATATTATATATCTTAGCCCGTAGCTTTTCTTATTTGATATGGTAAGGGGACACCATGAAGATCAAAATATTCTTTTATTTCAGAGAGAAAAAAGCCGAACTCGGAACTCAGAATAGTGATGAGGGACATGCCTTTCGTCTTTCCAAAGATTACACCCATATCAAAAGATATGCAAGGAAGGGTCTTTGTATCAGACCCGCGAAATCCGTACTAGGTAAATATCTAGGTAAGTATCTAAGCTTAAAATTTCACAAACACGTAAACGGAATGAACATGAAATGAATAATTACATCTCACATGAGATATTGCAATATATGCAAAACAAATGTATCCACTTGAATGCACTGGTCCACGGGTAATTTTTACGTCAGTTTATACGATTGAATACCCAATTGAGTTTAGTTTTCACATCGAATACTATTATGTCTCTAACTAAAGTACCAAAACGCGAGGTACATATACCGTATATTGCCTAATTAACGAGCATGCACATAGGAGTTATTTTTGTACATGTGCGTTATTTAAGGACCTCTGCTGCCAACTCCCAGACGGCAAACAGATATATATACTTAATGACACCTAACATTCATGATTTATAAGCCTGTTTTTATGAAACAAGGGTATCTAACATCTCCAAAAATATCAGTCTACACAGTAGGTAGCAGTTTTAGTGAAAAAGTATGACAAATTACAAGATTTTATGCATTACCTAATAAAGGTCCGTAGCCAATGTTTGCATAAAGTTCCATAAATGAGCCAGAAAAAAGGGGGTGCACGTTAATTAGGGCATGGGCATTGTTTAGGCAATATACGGTAATACGGAATATTGAATTATCCAAGAACAAGTGTGTATGAACAATGCAACCTATCAACCGCTTGCCTTGAATGACTTAACTACATGTAGTGGCAAGTAATTTTAATGTTTATTTGTGTATTCAGTGCGATTCATAAATGGATATGCGACATTTTCCTGCCGCATCTTTATTGTGTCGGTTCTTCCTCGAAATATGTACAGCTTTGTTCGAATAAACGTGCAAACTACATGTACATAAGATCTAAACCACAGGTCATAATGTACGACATATTTCCATCTGCTTCAGAATATTTCCTAACAACCTACACTTTTTGTTTTCAAAAAAATATCACAATGACAATTTAGGTAGGCCTACAGGAGTTAATATAAGTGGTCGCTTGCTCGCGGAAAGGGCAATGTGAAATCTGTTTATCTGCAAAATTCCAACCACCTCCACCTTACAATTAACCAAACATACAAAGTTAGTCTTTGTGTACTTCGTTGAAACGTGTTGATATTCGAAATTGTAAAAATGGCAACGGCCTCGACTCTACAAGAAGATGTATTAAATAATTTAAGTGCAGAGTGTTCATTAGTGTGTAATACTGGGGAAAATACAGTATGCAAAATTTAATATTACAAATGTTTATTTTTATACCGTTTTAAGACCGGATGTAATAAGTCAAATAATTTTGTCTACTTGAAGAAAAATATATCGGCCAAATGGAGTGAAATAATAGTCACCAATGAATTTCGATAAACACATCAGAAATTTTTAAGAATTACCCATTGTGTTTGTTCTTGTAGGCGATGAAAGTAAAGGCGTAACGGTGAGCAGACACGTTGACTTGCAACAAGAACTCGCTGAGCAGCAGTATGAGCTAGAATTGTATTACATACTTATTTTTAAGGTACTACATCTCTTGTGTTAATATAAGATGCAAGGGATTTTTCCATGTGTAAAATCAGTGTCAAATTAGCATGTGAATTGCCAGGTCCAAATTTAAATGCCGTCGCTAATTCAATCCTCTGTTTGAGAAATTGCTTGAATGTTTACCTTCTCAATGGAATTTATTGTGCATGAAACAACACGTTGCATTGGAGTACCATTATTTCAGGTAAATTTTGGACGAAGAAGGGTTGTGATGCCAGCTCCAGAAACATCAAGTGATAAGCCAGCTCCGACGCCTGGATATGAATGTCATGTGTCTTCGGAACCTGTGGAAAATGATTTAGATGTGACAGAAAAACTTCGTAGATCACAGGTTAGTGTGTACAGGTTTCCACCTGATCAGGTTAAACATCAGGAATTTCGTATGAATAATTTACCTAAGTCCAAAGCTCTGGTATTACACTGCAGTTTAGACATCTGATATTTTTTGTAACCGTGTGTGTTGAATTTCACAGACATTGATAGAACATCTAATGAGAAAGAATGTTTTTTACAGGCATACTTTTACGACCTCGATGCAGAAAACAATACCTTGAAGAGACCACGACATGTTTTACCATATGCCATTGTGGAATTTAAAAGGCCTGGAGATATTGACATACCTAATCCCAATCTACTTGACAACCCGCCTTCAGGTAAAGAAAGATTAATTTGTATATTGCACGTTGTTCAAGTTCATAGTGTAATCATTGCACAAACTGCAATAGGCTTGTCTGAATCAAAACTAAATGCTTCTGGTGACCTTGTTTGTTTACGTTGTTGAATGGATCAAATCACAAATCCGTTGGGTATTCACACGTACGACCTTAAATTGAGGTGCACAACACACGGAATCGTAACATTGAGGAAAGACGTGAATAAATTAATCACAAATAATGTAATTATTCATTCTTATAATCCATTATCTGTTAGACCGACACAACAACGTAAATAATTAAAGTGAACGGAAGCATCATGTTTTAATTCAGGGAAGTCTAATGATCGTATTTTCTCATTTGCACTGTATTTCAGATATGTTTATAAAATTATATCTTTTTTCATCAGAAGTTGGTCATACCAGTGATGCAGCCGCGAATGAGACATGTGCAGAAGAATCTAGTGAGAAACATTCCGATGAGTCCAGTGCAGCCGCAGAGGTAGATAATGTAATATCATCCACTGACGGCTCTGTAGCAGTCTCAGAAGCAATCGTAGAGAAAGAAAGAATCAACGAGTCAAATGAAACATCCAGGGAAGCGGCCTCGTGTGAAGGCCTGTCTAACTCACATGACCCAAAAGAATTGCCTGAAACTGTTCAAGAAGAAAGTGCAGACAACATGTGTGAGAAAGCCACAAGTGATAAACCACAAATTGTTGACGGATTGGAAACAGAAAAACAACAATCTGAGCAACAGGCACAATCTGAAATCTCTGATGACGTAACAGGTCACGTGCGAGGCAGGAAAAGGCACTTGTCTGAAGACACACGCACGGGTTCACAAAATAGAGAAACTGTAAATAATGAGGACAAACGAATGAGACATTCTTCATCGAATGCTAGTGATACTGCACAACCTCCACTGGTTCAGCTCCTGAGAGAGAATCCAACTTGTCGTGTGGAGTCAGGTGGAGACGAGCTGCAGGGTGTGGTGCTGTCAATAAGGGATAATACACCAGAAGAGATCTTGCTCAGTAATTTGTCGGAAAGTGTGCGTTCAACTGACAGTAACTCAACTTTGTCAACAGTTGTCACTACTGTAACAACTACGAGCACCACCACCGTCACAGCACCACTGACGCTGAATACCAATGTTATGGCACAAAACATGGCACAAATGCGCTCAAACTGGCATTCAAGATTAGGTACCTTGAATCGGATACCTCAAGGTCAAAATGTTAGTGATGCTACAGGGAGGACTTCCAGTACAACTGCATCAATTCTCCGTGTGCTTCCCCCAACCTCACCGATCCAAAACGCTATGACTGTGGTAAATACCATGAATCAGAACAACGTAGTCACAGTATGTAATCAGATCACCATTCCACAGACAACTGGATCATCAGCTCATCAACCAACAAGTGTAACTACTTCAGTTGCAAGTGTTGGAAACCAAGGTACAACACCCAGCACGCGAGAACTTGGAAGGGCTTATATTGAAGATACATCTTCAGGTGCTAGAAACACAAGTGGACAAACGGAAACACCTGTACCGTCCCAAACGCTTTGGGATAATTTAAGTGATGCTCAGAAGGTAAAGATTTTGGAAGCCAGAAAGAAGTGTTTTGCATGGTGGCGCCAATATGCACACTTCATGCGTCAGGAGGATGAAAAAGAGGCTTATGAACACATTCTTTACCTGCGACTGTCTTCATTTAAAACTATATACACTCGTTATTCCACTTTAATTTCGCAATCGATAACAAACTATCAGAGGAGACAACCATACACTAAGGTTCCAGATGTAAGACAATCTTCCAGTTGTACAGGCAATCAGCACAGTCAATGGCTTGCAGAGCAGCAGCAACAACAACCAAGCCCCATTCCATCGGCAAATTTAATGCCCAATGGAAACTCGCAAGTAAGATTGCAGCATCATATGAATCATGCGCAGCAAGTATCAGCTATTCCTTCAAATGCAATGCCGCAGGATATGTGCAATCGAAATGCATTGCAAATGCAAAGACAACCTCCCTCCCAGCCTAGTCAGCTCTCACCATACAACTTACAACCAGGTTTTAGAAACCAGCAGTCACTGTTAACATCCCAACCACAGCAGCAACAGCAGCAGCAACAACAATGGCAAGTTCAACATCAACGCACACAGCAACAACAGCAAGTGCGGCATCAACAGACACCGGGATTCAATGCATTGAATCCAACCGTACAGTCCCAAATGTTTGGGCAGCAACAACTGCCACAAATGTACAGGCAACCTTATGGATCTCAACCAATACGACCAGGGAGTCAAGGACCCTTTCAAACTCATTCAGTTGTAAGTGCCCAAAGGTCAAACTCTGGTCTAAACATTGGAACCACTCAGCAAAACATGTATCAAAGTCAGCAAACTGTACGCAATACAAACATGCCACCTCCACCATACAATGCACCTGTGCAGCAAAGGCATGCACAATCAGTATATGCGTCTGTTCAACAGTCCAGTAGCGTGGTGCCATGTTATCCTTCATCTGTGCTTCCCAATAACAGTGTTTCACCAGGTTATCAAATGCCGACACAACCAACCGCTGCATCGTCAGGTCAAACTGTAGCTGGAGTGCCGAACCCAAGAAATCAAGTTAACTTTGATTCAGGGCAGAATTTAAGTGTATCACAGGATCAGTCTGCGACGGGATCTGCACTTTCAAGGCTAATTTCAATGTCAGTACCCATTTCAAGTTCTTGGTCCACGTCGTGGTATAATCCACCGAACCAAAGCACCCCGTGTCCAAATGTCACAGTCGCAAGTTGTCAGTACCCTCCAAATGTAACGGCTCCCAGGAACAGACTTCAGATAAGTGCGAACCGACCGAGTGTACGTCAATCGGTCAGTTCTCCCCTAATTAACCAGAACAGAACTGTTGTTTCAGCAGGTCGTGGAGTTTCCGTCCCCGCACCATCAAGAAACAGTATTCTTCCCCTCAGACCACCGGTCGATGGAACAAGTTTACAGAACAGAAGTTCAACGACTACAGCAGCTAGTGTCAATACGCAGTTCTTTGTAAACACAAATGTGAGTGCCAATTCCAATGTGAGTGTGTCCATCCCATCCTCTGGGCAAAATTTCTCCAGTTTTGCTGAATTCGTAAGGGCCTCTACGGTGAGCATTTCTCCACCGGTTGGAGAAACTGCTATTGCTGGATGCCCGACTGATGTGCAACCAATAGTCATTGCTCCCGTTGATGACATGCTGCCAACTCCTGCGCCTGTTGCATCCAGTGCAGTGCCACATCCTACACCAGCAAGATTAGGCAGTGCCTCGACTGAAAGCATCACAACTGCGAGTTCTGCAACAAATGTCATACAACAGAGGTTTGAAACCACGGTAAGTGCATGCAAAATATGTCTCGACTCTACAAACTCAAAGCTGCAAATGTAGTTCCCCACAATTGTACTTTATTTCGTTTTCACCAGCGGTAGTGTTTGAAGTAATAAATTAAAATTATGTTATTTTTTGGTCGGAGGTAATTTGTTTCCAAATACGTAAAAGTATTAGATATTTTATTGAACTGCACTGTTAATGTGTTTCAGATAAAGCAAGAAAGGGCCCCAAGTCGGAATCGGACCAGTGAGTTTGTAGATTTAACTTCACCTACACCCGGAAGCAATGAAATAATCAACTTGGATTCACCTGTAGAACAGCAAGTTTCATCGCCTTGCAGAACTGAATCAAATGGAACGTGCACACCGAGTAAGCCACAGAAGTTTATCTCATGGTCCGATTAAGTTAAATTCATCCGTCCATGATAATATTGGCATGAATTAAGATGGAAGATTCAAGGTAAAGAAGATTTACATTTTGGCAGTACTAATCGTTTCTTTTCACAAGTAGGCAATAATGAGGTGCATGGGGGAGTACAGGCTGACAAAGATACTGAAGAAATGCAGACAGTAAGTTCCAGTGAGGTTTCTGGAGACAAGGAAGGGCAGGGAGATGATAGTGATCGAGAGGAGACTGATAATTGCGATCGCGTCCAATCGAATCAAATTTCACAGGTACTAAAATTTGTCACATAATATCCGAATATCTTGTAACAGAAAAATGTTTCCAGTAAGATCTTATGCACGCAGGACCTTTAGTTTCTACACTTGCTAAATGTGAAATTTAATATCACAATATGGAAAAGTGACAGACGTGATCACTTCCAATGCATAAAAGTAACTACGTTTTGGTCAATCTTGTTGCAAGATGTGATGATTTGAAACTCTGTGTTTGATAGGCTGGTGGTGCAACAATGAATTCTTCACAAGAATCTACAAAAATGCCTACAACAAGCAATGAGAACACTGACGTACATGTGCAGAAAATTATTGGGACCTTATTGATTACCACAACTGATGGGAAGATGGTTCCTACATCGAATGGAGCAGAAAAACTACTTGATCTTATTAACCAAGCTTCCGAGAAAGAAAAAGGAAAGAGTCAAGATTGTTCCAAAAGCAAACTTCCCACAACGGAGACCGTATCTGTAGTTACCGATAATGACTTCATGAATTCCGTCATGTCACCGTTTAATAGATCTACAAATATGCTTGCTTCACCAGGTAGAAGAAGTGACATTACTGTGGCTTATGAAGATCCAGAAGCACCACCCCCAAGAACACCCAGCCCGACTAGGTTTCTTTCACCTGTGCAAGGTATTTCACCCGCCAAGACCGTGTGTACCGAAAATGCTGTTTTATTAGACAGTCGAGCTGCATGTGCACTGGGCTTCAATGAGAAGGAAGCTTCACATCCGTCAGCATCACAAAGCAGTTCACAGTCCGATTCTCAGCGTTGCAATGCTCCAATCTTACACAGAATTGCAGATCCAATTCACCCACCAACCCCATGCCCTGTCCACACGCAGCATGCTGAACCAGTAGATGAGAGTTTTGACGATGCCATGGAAAACATAGGTATATTTGCACACAGAGCTGATCCAGTTCACCTGCCATCTCCTCGCCACATGCGCACTGATTCTCCCGTCAGTACAATCACTGTCAACCGTGATAGAAATGTCAATGAAGCAGTACAATCTCCTATGAGGCCACCCAGCATAAGCGATGCAATCAGTGTTGCAACACCACCACCACCAAGTCCATTCAGTGCATTAACACCAAGTCCTGAGGCACTGCCTCCACCCCCTCTAACGGAAGAAGAGAAGGATAATCAGAGATTAATCACCAGTGCCAGGAACAGAATCAAGCAAGAAGTTGAGCGGTGAGTATTTTATGTAAAAATGAACAAGCTCAATTTGTGTCAAAACCCTAACTGTACGTCAAAATAATTTCACAATTTTAAGTTGAAGAGGAATTTTCACTTATTGTGTCACTTGGATGTTAAGTTACATCAGTTTGTATGGTAAAAGTTATTGACCTGTATATTATTTTGCGCGTAATGTTTTGTAGGAGGCAAGGAAGACTTAGTCAAGAAGAAAAACCGCAATATGCTGAAGACTTGACAGGTGAATAAAATCAAGACTTGGTCATGATCAAAAGTGCATAGTAAACCAAAAGAATTTTTTTTAAGATTCACTTGTGGGTAAAGATTATTATATCTGTGTAATTTTGGACATACAGTAGAACTTGCCTTGAGCGACACCTGTCTTGAACGACATCATGTCTTTTTACGACACTTTTCTCTGCATACAACGGTGTTAAAACCTGTTTAAATGACCCTGTCTTGGGCGACACCCTGCCTTTTACGACACTTTTTTTCGGGAAGAGTTCAGTGTCGCTCAAGACAAGTTCTACTGTACTTAATTTATTTGATGTTTATTAATTTTGATATATTATTCTGTTTATATTTTTCTGCTTTAGATGAGCAAGAAGAAAGTAAGCCTACTGTTGCCATTCAAGGAGATACAGATAAATCTGGTAAAATACTGTCACGGTGGAAAGAGGTAATGATAGATTTAAGCCTAAGTGATGAAGAGGATTTGATTTTACCGGATATACCAAGTACACCACAGCCAGTTCCCCCACAAGTTACCTCACTGCAGCCAGTTCCAGAAAGACGAAGACAAAAGTCGGGTGCAGGTTCCACAGACGGTCAGATAAGTGACTTGGATGGATCGTCTACTTCTTCTAAATGCAGCAAGGGAAGTAAAGGCAAAACTGGAGGTCGCAGGGCCAGAAGGAAATCTCAACCACATGGTGCAAAACCGAGAACTGAACTTGTATCAGTTCCACATAAAGAAAAGAATATTCAACATGGTCTTGTCAAGACAGGTGCTCTCCAGGCAGCTCTGAAAAACGTCAAAGAACGCCATGCACAGAAGTCTGAAGATAAAACTGTTGAAATGAGACCTACCAGCACATCGATTCCTAAATGTTTGAGACCAAGGGAAGACAACACAAATTCAAGTGACTCGCAGGTCGCTGACAAGCCTGTTGTGAAGGAAGAACAGGAGTCTATGTCAGCACATCAGTCTTCATCCATAGCCAGTTTGGATGATGATATCATCATAGATGTGGAGATGACGCCATTTGAATTATCTCAGATAGACAAGGTTAGCTTATATATTTATACCTAAAAATTATCCGACATGATTCAAGCTTCGAATCTGATAAATAGGAAAACTAAAATAATTGAAAGTACAAGGTATCTTTTTGTTACAGTAGTTCGTCATGTGTTTGAGAGAGACATTTAAAGAAATTGACATTTTTATTTTATCCAGGGTGCTGGAACTCAGGGTGTTGGTATAATGTATCTTGACGGTGATCACGAAGACGAAGACGGAGAAGAAGAGGATATAGAAATTCTGTCTTTTATTAAGCCAACCGAACCAGTAAGGCAAATCAAGTAAGAACCATCAGGGTTTATTTATATTCAGATAAGAACCATTATGCATGAAAGATAATTGATATGACCGACATAAAGGCCGAATCGAAAAATACAGGTAGTTAAAGAAATGTGAAATTAACGAATGCTAATTCATAATTAGATGCGAGACCAACACTGGAGATGGTGAAAGTGAGGACAGAGGTGCTGGGGACCAAAATGTATCGAACCAAGACGAATTATCTACCAATGGAACCGATGCTTCAAATTCAAATTCAAATAAAGCTGACTTGGACGCAGATTCTGGAGAAAAGGTAAACACTGTTATTTTTATTCCATGAGTTTCTCATTCCTGAAAGAAAGGTCGCTGATAATAACAGGTTGATAAATGGCTGACATGGAGGCCTAACAGTTACATTATTTTTCAGGGCGGAAAAGAGACGACGGAAAATGTGGACTCGAGGCCCGCTGTTGAAGAGGAGTACATAGATGTAGAAAGTGAGGATCATGCAGCCACCACAGCAGCCATTCCACCTGCAGTTCACCCTTACCAAATCAAGTAATTACATGTACTTTCTTTTAGTCTGTTTTCTTTTTAAATCCAAGAGGTGTGTAACACAAAGTCTCGTTTACAAGTTGAAATATATGTGCATTGATGTGTGTAATCCAAGCTTCAAATTGTTGTTACAGGGAAGAAATTGTTACTGAAGAACATGCCGGCCATTCCGAGGAAGATGAAGCCTTTTCAGAGCGACCGGATGACATACCTGGTTTAGGAAGTCCACTACTTGTGATTCAGCCCGATGATCCAACACCGCCACAATCGCCTGCGCCCCAACCAGACTCAGAACAAGAAAATGCCCAGCCTGTCGCTACGACTGGCGTAAGTACACATGATGTATTTTACACGTATGTACCATAATTTGTTAATCCTTGTGTTGAGAACCCTTCTTTGGTGAAAAGTAACTTTGAGGACATAATGAATGTGACATCAGGAAGACGAATTTGTATTGAACTTACATGCTTTCCCTTGAAAACAATGCATTTATATATATTGGGTGGTCTCCACAAACAGTGATGTTTCTGATGTCACTACAACTAAATCGGCGCTGATTTCAATTTGAAACTACATTCGAGTTTTTGTGGCGACTAGTCAGGCTAAAATAATTTGTTGCACTTTAAATCACTTAGTCAGCTGTTGATTTATTAGTTACAGTTTCCTACGCAAAAATTGTACGTGAACAAATGTCATTCGAACGGGCCTCTCCAAATGACAAATTACTAATTTCTCAAAACTTAAGACAAGTACACATCAAATTAACAATGTGTAAATTCAATCATTCGTTATTCCAGTAGTTCTCAGCATAAAAGGTATAAAGTAATTAAGAATTGACAATGCAAGATTCTGTGTTAAACTTGTCTTTGGGGTCAAACATCAATGCTTTTTTTGCAACTATGCAGAAGCTCTTTTGTGCACTGCAAATTGGTCTAGTTGGCTCATTTAGCCAAAGAGCCAATAGAATCATGAATCGTCCGTCGTCCGTCGTTGTTGTTGACGTTGTCGTCATCGTCTGTGTGCAGGTACCCTGAGCACACTATTGATCATAGAGACTTCATATTTTGTACACATATGCACATACGCCCCCCTCTATGCACAACAAATATTATGTCACTGTGACATGTACTCTTAAATTGGCAGCCATATTTGTTTTTTTCTTT
>JBCAUI010532740.1:0-11233 GCA_038406195.1 Haplosyllis anthogorgicola | reverse complement strand
GTCATAAATTCAAACACCCAGTGATACAGTGTGCAGGCAAATTTTCATTGTGTGTGTGTGTGTGTGTGTGTGCATGCATGCATGCATGCGTGCATTTTCTTTAAATCAGCACAGGTCCCATGGACCTATTTTTTAAAACTCTCTCAGAGAACATTTTAATTTTCTAAAAGCCAACGAACGGTTAAAAGAAGGAACTATTCTACCGTCTGTCTGCATAAACAAGGAAGTTTACATAAAAGTTTTCGGCATTTTTTGTCTGCCTGCTACATTTTGACCGCTCTTTGAAAAATATTCAAGGTTTTTAAAAATTGTTTTGCCTGAAAAAGGTTAGGCAAATTTTATACCACTACCTGTTACACAATTAATATTGGTACTAATTTCAGTAATGGATGAAAAGTTAATCCCTCTTTTAGGCATTAATGCCACTAATTTTTCTAATAAAAGAATCAATTATTTGCCTTATTTGGGAAATTAGCCAAAATTTTGGACAAATAGATTAGAAAACTCCAGTTTAAAGTTTCTTTAGCCTACCTAATCTGGCAAAATATTCTAGTCTAGTACATATTTTTCAGTTTCCGATACCAGTACCTCACTAGTTAAAAAATTTAAGAAGATTTTAATTAACTTTTATTGTTCTTATCTGCGGGGGTTCGGGAGAGCGGGGGAGGGGGGTTCCACCCTCATCCATTACATTGTCGCATACAGTTCGTCACAAGATCTAAGAACTTACATGTAAATATTCGGACTAAAACTTATTACGTTATTTGTTCCTCTTTTCTTTGAGTCTATTGTTTTAAATGGTGCAATACTAATTCGTCAACATAATCAAATAAGTCACACATAGTGAACACAAGTCTATGCGAATACATCAAAAGGACAAAGTGAATTAAAATATGTTCAGACCAAATGTAAAGTTAATTGTTTAGAGTCACACTTGTATGTCACATTTTAAATTTGTAGGATTCCTTCAGTGAATTTGACTAGAAAAAAAACTTTAAATTTAGTGAAAGATGTTTAAATACTTTGACTAAACTTTCTTCAGCTGTTCGTGATATCATCTTTGAAATTTAAAGATGTTTACTTATTAAAAGCTGCGTTTTCTACATGATTTTACCACATTTGGTACCATTAAAAATGTCAAAAGAAGGTAATTATCTTTATCAGACATCTTTGACAATCTGTCGGACAGCTGCACGTAAACTTTTGGGCTAAATCAGACATTTCTTAAATGCCTATTATTGAATTAAATGCACATATACTTTTAGTCATATTTGTAGTCCTTCTTTCCGCAAATCTGCAGGCTAAAAGTATATTGAAAGTTAACACTTGCATTCAATATTAAAGAACGATTTATTATATTAATTCCTAGATCTGCAATTTAAAGTAAAACGATCTCTGAACAATTTACTCCAGATGATTGATTTTTTTTCTAAATCTCAAAAAGATTATTTCCCACAGTTTGATCCCCAGACAATTTGTTTCATGCGTTTCCCTTGGTCTAAGTACCGTTTGTACGAATACGTAAAAGTGACACTGCCATAGAAAATGAACATTTTTCACTTTTACTTTAAATTTATTTGTTTTCAATTCAACGATTAAAAGTGAGTAGCTTACTTTATCCTATTTTGGGTTTATGCAATAGTTTAAAGACAATTTTAAATCAATTTACAAATTTTAATATTCTTTAAAAGCTTATAAAATTCAATAATAAAATTACAGATTCGTCATATAATGAAATTGATTAACAATCTAAATGTGTCAAAATACGGTAAATTAATTATTATACACATTGTTCAATTCTAGTACCTATTCATAACAGGCTACTTCAGTAATTTGTTGACTTGTTTATTTAA
Source organism: Haplosyllis anthogorgicola (assembly GCA_038406195.1). NCBI lineage: Eukaryota > Metazoa > Annelida > Polychaeta > Phyllodocida > Syllidae > Haplosyllis > Haplosyllis anthogorgicola. The sequence continues at coordinate 9,380 of JBCAUI010532740.1, read as the reverse complement.
AAATTAAAAATTAAATTATGCGAATGTTAAGACAATAGAAATAACTGTTAAAACAATAGTCCGGGAAGGTGGAAGAGGCAGGTGCGGAAAACGTTAACATGCATGTGCGTGTGCGTCAAGTAGGTGAACTGCTTAAAAGCATTGTGCCCTACGGGTTAGTTAACCTATTCAAGCATCTTACCCCGCGAGTGAAGGGCTATCTAAACCACTTGACTGAACGGCACACAATAGACGGGACATAAGCAGTTCACTCTCTCTTTCTCCATAGGGAAGCAGTTTGTCGTATTGTATATCCAGCCTTGGATAGACAGGAGGTGATAATAGGGTGGTAGCAGATACTGATACACCCCACCTTCACACTCACCCCACCCCTCACGGAGACAGCTGACCAGTAATCGACTGCGACTTCACAACTCTGGGAGACTCGTTGTTGCATCTTAAACAGTTCAACAACTCTCCTGGGAAACGACACCACAATATATATATACGTTCAGCTGGACATGTCCACAGCATCATTTCTCCGGTAGCTGAAGATTCACGAAGAACACCAATATTTTTAATTAAAGAAGACTGCCTATTTAATTTTAATTTATTTGAGTTAATAATGGCTAGTGAAACAGGCCCCGCCACCAGACAGAGAGTAACCAGAGCAAGAAGAAGGCTTTCACAAACCGTGAGTACCAGGCTTTATTTTCTTGTTTAAAATAAAACGAATTTAAATTTTAAAAGATAACATTTTAAAGACAAAAAAAAGCTTTCTACACAATGTACACCCATATACATTTCTGTTTCAACATTTCTATTTTACTTTAATAGCTAATTTTATTTTTAATTCATTAAGAGATTTTTTAGTGTTCTCAATTGTAACTTTGCTATACAATATTTTTGAATTTTAAATTTAGACTTAATTTACTTTGATGATTTTCTAATATTAACTTCGAGTTCGTTTATGGGAATATTTGGAATGAAAAGGTCATTTGTCACTTTGAAATTTCCAAAACACATCACGAGAAAAGTGAGATAATTTCCTTTCCGCTCAATTTCAAATTAATACATATTTAATTTTTATTATTATTAAAAATATATATAACAATTTAATTTTTAAGAAAACAAGAAAGAAATATAATAATTAAATGTTTAAGAAAATAAGACAAATAAAAAAATTAAGATTCTGCTTTGAGAAAGCCAGTGCAGGGTTATGAAATCATGAGAAAGTATGAGTAATTCTCTTTAGAGAAAGTTGGCAATGTCTTCCTCAATGGTGATGCGCTCTGTCATGAAGAGCGAGACAGAGAGAAAGATTAATTAACACAACTGATTCTCAATAGAGACATTTAAAACAATGCCTCTATTGAGAATCAGTTGTGTTAATACACAAAAAGTTACTAAAAACACGGAAATGCTAAAACACTTAATACACAAGTTAACGATCCTAAGACCATTGTGCTATTATCAACAACTGAAAAATGTGTCCAAAATAAATTTCGTTCATCGACAGTTTGAAAATGTTAGCAGGGCAATTAGCAACCCACTTATCCACAAATGGATAATTTTTTAAGTGGATAATTTTCTCATAGAATTAAACAGGAAATAATGTATAAACCAGGAAACAACACCAATACAGGACTTGTATTATACATTGTAACAACCTATTCTAGTCCTGTACAATTAAGCAACGCAAATTATCAAAATTTAAGCTGTCAATTTTGTCCAAGTATTTCTCCCTTCAAGGAAAGGATGTTTTTCCTGTTCCTTAAGACAATGATACATATTTTGTTACAATCATGTCAGCTTCAAATAAATAAAAACTTCATCAACAGTTTGATGGACGTTTAAGTAAAATTTTATGCATTCAATTTTTAAACTGTATTCAAAAGACTTTTAAAACATTTTGTCATTCGAATTTAGCTTTTCATGAGATAATTTTACAGAGATAAATTCTACTTATCATGTAATTTTCAGATAAGATTACAATTTAAAACATATTGCGACATTCGGATTAGTAGATTACCAATACAAAGAATGATAGCTAACTACCACCTTTATTAATCCTATTAAAATCCATACTGCTTAGTTATTCAAAGAGTTTAATTAATTAAGCTTAATTAGGATTATTCATTTAACTAGACTAGTAGTGACAGTATATTTAATTGATAAGTAACATCTTCAGTAACGTTTACACTATTGTTCTTTTTTATTTGTTCGGTTCTGTACCAGATTTTGGAACCTTATCAGTCATGTAATTAATAGATATTTTTGTTGTAAACGGCACAGTCATCTGGCATACAGTACGTCATTATTATCTGAATAATAGATCTTGACAAGTTATCTTAGTCATCTAACCATAAGTTACAAAAAATATACCAAGTTCCTCCAGAACTCCACATTTTACTTTGACAGTGATATATTTGGAAATTACTTCGGCTAAATAAATAATTCTTAATTCTTAACTGCACCACTTGCCGTCTTAGTTGTGCAATATGCTACCAAAGCAGTGATGCAACTTTTAGTATTAAAAATAAATTGAGGAAGTCTTTGTTTTGGAAAATTTTGATGCTGCATTTTCTAAACGTTGTGCACAACAGTTTTTGAATGTACTGTTGGAAAACATTTAGTTAATTCAAGGTATGGTTAAATATTAAAGTTTTCGATTGAAACAAATTTCAATGACAAAATAAAACTGAAATACAGAAAGTAGATCTAACTCACACAAGGCTATAATTAGGAACAGGATCTAGAAAATTGGCAAACATATAATTAAATAAATTACTGGTCCAATAATTTGGAGAAAAAAGAACGAAGAATTAGCTTTATACATGTTACGCCTTTCGTTACAGAAAATAAATAACTGGGATAAATAGCGAGATTTTGTAACACGTCAAATAAAATAGAGTAAAATGTCACCGGACAATGTGTCCAATTTGTAACATTACGTCAAAATTGAATTAATTTCACTGATGGATCCAGGAGTTCTCTTGGGGTGACCCATAAAAATTACTGTCATAAATTGTAGAATAACAAATAAAATAAAATCAATTTCCAAATATATCACTTGTCAAAAAAGAGAGAGAAAAGTTAGGCTATGGGAATGTTAATAATGTTTCCCGTTTCTTCATCCTGGACCAGCTATTTCTTAAATGTTACTCCGGTTTTGGAAACGGTTCCTAAATTGTGACATTTGATGTGAAAACGTTGTGCTTGCCCTCGCTATTACAATGTTGTATACAGTTTGATTTAGCGTAAGAGATGTTTGCTACATGAACTGGGTATTTCTAATAAACTTGTGATCTCATCACATGTTCCGGGGGTTTAAATAAAGGATAAAAATAGAAATAAATAATTGTCATAATAATATGTTGTCATAATAAAATGACGAATGTGTTGACATTAAAACACTTAACTTTGACTTCGAATTTTGCTCTAAAAATTAAATAAATTAATAATCTTAAAATATTAACACGAAATATTAACATATTAAATTGCAGTTTAATTAATAAATGATGTAATAAATTGTTTTTCATTTTCCAATGAAAAAAGGACAATTCATAGAATTAAAATACGAGTCTATTATTTTCAAATAATTAATGTTATTTTCGTATTTCCGTGCTTGCAGATGACTGGACGTAACGTCTCCCCCGTCACGGGTCTGGCTATAGAGTTCCAGGGGCTGAGCACCAACTCTCCCGGCATCTACCCCCGCAGGATCACCCGCTCCTCCCGGGCCAGCCTCCCCTCACCCTCAGCACTCCTAGACAACAATAATAACAACAGTAACCTTGGTAACGACGTCAGCCCTGGCAACGTAACCAGCAGGCGACACAGTTTGAGTCACGTCACACAGGATTTGACCGCGGCTCCACAGAAACGATTAAGAAGCGCATCTAGGACTCCCAGTCGACCCCGCAGGTCCGCTCCCCTCCCCGCGTCACCCCTCACACTACCCGAGAGTCAGGGTGCCACCAGCCCGGCCGCTAAACGCCGTAGGAACCCCGTTACTACTACCGCTACCCATACAACCCCTAGGTTCTCCATGGTACTGAGGGGGTCGGCGACTGCCGCGTTCAAACCCACAGTTCTAGAGACCTTCAAGACGCCGACCAGCACCCGCAGGGTGTCTGCCACCAGTAGCACTCGCACCCCCACCATGAGGGTGCCAACCTTCACCCTCAGTCCAGCTGCCAGGACTCCTACTTTATGCACCACCACCACCACACCGGGGACATCTACTTCGAGTACACCCGGTGTATTTCGTCTTCCCGATGTGACACCCACCAAGCGTGACCAAAAAACACCTCGGTCATCACACACAATGAGCCGCCGACAGACGATGGACGCACTGCTGTTCAAGAGCCCACTATCTCCCGCCGAGTACTCGAGCCCTGTGCTGAAAAAGCGTCGCAGTACCAGCAGCATCCGAGGCGTTTCGGCCAAGAAGCAGGTCGTCACACCGTCAAAGGTCAGTTCAGTCATCTCGCCTCAAGATGACGGATCCCGGGACAGCGGTGTGTGCATGGAGACCGAACAGGGCGCTGGAGCCATGTCCCCTATTCCGTTCGGACTCCTCTCGCCCGATCTCGATAAGGGTGAAGTAATGGAACACGGCCTTGATGAACTCACCTCTAAGCCAATTAGTAGCAGAAGGACCCTGTTCGGAAACGACTCCGAAACGGGAACAAATAGTTCGCAAAATATCGGTTTGAAACGAGTGCACAGCTTCAATGAACTGGCCCCCAACAGCACTCCGAGGTCATCATCAGGTGTGTACCCCATAAACACCCCCCAGTCCGCCAGACAGACCAGAAGACCGGTGAAGATGGCCTGGCGCCGACATCATTCCGATTCTGAGACGATTATTAAGTGCGCCATCAACCGTGCCGAATCCAACGCCGATCTCGTGGGAGACTACTCACGAGCGCACTCACTCCCAACCACAGAGGGAGGCAAGCACCAGGACCTCAAGTACATCTCAACCGAAACCGTATCCAAGGTGGTAACCAAGAGCATACCCACCACCCAGGGTACGAACACCCAATATATCATCATTGACTGTAGGTACCCTTACGAGTATGATGGTGGTCACATTACAGGTGCAATCAATCTCTACACCAAGAGCATGGTTAATGATTTCTTAAACCAGTATCACAATAACTACCCAGCTGCTAGTAGCATAAACAACAATAACGGCAACATGTTTTCTACACCCAACACAGCACTTATTTTCCATTGCGAGTTTTCATCAGAGCGCGGACCAAAACTGGCACGATTTCTGAGAAGTCAGGATCGTTTGCTTAATGCAGAGAAATACCCCCGACTAAGCTTCCCAGAGATCTACATCGCTGAGGGAGGGTACAAGGAGTTCTACCACCTCTACCCCTCCCTTTGCACACCCCAAGGGTACACTCCTATGCTGCACGAAAACCACACCGAGGATCTCCGACAGTTTCGCATCAAGTCTAGATCCTGGACGGCAGGAGACAGAAACACACCCTCCCACAGAAGGTCCCGACCTGCCCCCACGGTGGAGGATCAGTCTCCCAGCTTCAGGAGACAGTGCGACTTCTCCACCCCAACGTTCCGAGAAAAGGGCAGAAAACTTCGCTTGTAAATCCGAACTTAGAATTAGCAATTTGATGGTGCTATACAAAATCTAGTCATAAATATGGTGGATACGACCACAATGATAATGTTCAAAAATTACTCTATCACTCTTCAGTAGTGCAGCGAAAGCTTAACTCGGTATGAAAATACAAAGTAAAGCATTATTCATCAGCACTTCATCAACAAACAGCAATTATGTAAATGAACAGTATCTTTCACATTAGAAGAACTATTAAATTTGTGCAACACAACTAAACTGAGTCAAGTGCCAAAATAGGCACAATTATATGGAAGAAGTCGCGAAACTAATCGGTTAATACTATAACTGAAAAATATATCATTGTAGTTCCTTTAACCACTGGTGCTTACTTTGTAAATAGTTTTGTACATATGTAAATAAACAACTACATGCTTAAACTGATATCTGATTTAAACGTTTTTATTTTATATCGTGTTCTGTACATTATTATCATATATATCTTTACACTTCACAAAGCAGTACGGAAAAATCGTACAAAGACTGGATGACTTAGTCATAATGATAGTAACAACATAGAATTTTAAGACTGCGCAAAAAATATAAAGTTATATCTTGTTGAGTCTTAATACTCGTCCTTTTAATAACATTATAAATTTCGAGCTACTATACCCTTTTAAATAAGTTAAATTAAGCACTCATAAGAAGTAGTGGATCACAGTGCAGCACAGTGGGGCACATGGACATCACAATGTCTTTAACTTATATTATCGTTCAGTCTCAAGCAGTGTGTTACAAGCATCTCATTGCTTGTTACTATGGTAGCGACATGGCTCTACAGCAACCACACATTGTTGCTATGGCAATGATATACATAAACATGTACGCATACGCACATCATTTTAAGATATTACAAATACACGATTTTTTTCGGTACCAACTTGTTTTCTTGAATAATTTACATGCATTTTTATGACACTAATAACGGCTGTAATCTTGCTTACACACACATGTTCCTTCATCAAGGATAATAAATTTCTGCAATATCCAACATAAAAATGTAAACAACATAACTATGGTGTGTGCGCTATTTACAGAGAAAGGCAAAATTAAAGTGTGTAGCACAGAATTGCTCATGGGAACTTTTCTACAAAACTTCTTTTTTTTTAAACGAAAGCTTTTTTAATATAAATGATCAGATCACAGTTGCGTTACAATTTCAGGAATGATTCTAAATTGAAGCCTAAGAAATCAGTCATGTACGTTGTAAGTCTGCTCATCTATTGAGGTATGAAAAGGTGCAAAGCGAATTTGTTGCCCTCAACAAGGGCCAAGTGCCACTGACTGGTCAAAATGCTGGTGATATTTATGTTTAGCCAATTTTTACAAAGTCATCCACAATGATTGGCTTGCACTGAATTTGCTTATCTTGCTGCACGTTTGTACATGTATTTGGTCCACTTGTCTTTCTTTACCCGGCCTTATGCAAAATATTTTTATCCGCATGGTTTGATTCCAATTGTCACTACTCTTTTCTTTAATTGTCATGAGGCTCACTACATGCTGCAAAATTGATGCTGTGTGACTTGACTGCTTTTTCTTTTATTGTCATGAGGCTCACTACATGCTGCAAACTTGATGCTGTGTGACTTGACTGTTGTATAGGTTGTGTTCGCCAGATGACTGTTGCTATGGTTGCGGTTGCTGTGGAGATCTAGGGCAGGTTGTACTTGACGTAAGGAACTTCGACGTCTTCACCATCCTTGTCGTTCACACACAGTTCGAACACCAGCGCCTTGACGTGTGGCGGGATCTTCTTCTTTGATACTTTCTTCACAACTTCTGTCAGCCTGTTAGAAAGACCACGAAATTGTAAGAAGCATGCATATGACACCTTTGTTTATTCATGTGTCTGTGGCAATTACGGAGGCGTTTTACGGGTTAGGGGCTCTGACGGGGCTTACTGTTAAGGATGGTAGGTCCATGGATGTCATTGGTGCCCAGCACCCAAAGGGCATCAACTTTAACGAAGTTGGGCACCAACACTTTGTGCTACTACAGATTGGTAAATATTTTAATTTCAAATAAAACATCAAATCTTTACCAGCATTACCACAAAATACATTGTAGTAATGTTGACATATCCGTTAGTCAAGCCAGATGGTTCTGCCCACCTATGAAAAGAAAATGTTAACACACTGGCCACCTAAGTAGTATAGCACCACCTTGCCTTCATGCAATACTGGTTTTAAAATACTGTAAATAGATACTTACGGTAGATTCATCCTCTCTTCGCGCTTGGCGGGTGTCATGAAGAAGGCGTATAACATACACACACCCTGAGATAACATGGTCACCTCCAGACCGTGCTCGTTCTGAAATACAATCACATGCATCAGTTGCTGCTGGTGGGGAAATGGCCATAACTATAAATGATTCAATATCAGTTAGTCGTGTGGCTAACTTGTGGTGGCGCAGTAGCTAATAGGATAAGGCACAATATCAAGCGCACTACAGCGTGGGTTTACAAGTATCTCAACAACATAAACATGAACTGACGCAGTTCTACGATCAAGGTTGCCACAGAAATGATCAATAATCAATTTTCTCCTGGGATACTTCAAAACTAAAGGGGGTTTATTTGCATGCCTTCATGAGCGATATTGTTATGTTTTACCTGGAATAGTTCCATAAACTGCTTGAGCGTAATGTCGCCCTGAACCTCAAATCTGTCCCACAGTGTGAATTCATTCTCGTAGTACTGAAAACACAGTAATACTATGTTACTTTCAGAAATTTTCATAAGACCATGTATGCTACAATAGTCTTGTCCACAGATAATTTTATCTTTTCACCTTATCTGACCATGATAACCGCTCAAAACCCTGAGCGGTTGTGTACATGCATGGGTATGGGTCAGTGCAAGAATGCAATACAGTGAAACCTGTCATTTGGAACTAATCTTTTCATCTTAAACCATAGGAGCTCTTAAATCACACCTTTACTTTAATGGACATTATCATTTTGATTCTGGATCTGGGTACAAATGACAGGTGGTCGTAAGACTCCATGCAAAGTCTTTCTTTTCTAACAAACGAACTGTAGACAGGTGTAACTTCTCTGTGGTGATTGGTGCCAACACATGCAGAGAAAACCTAAAATATTGTATTGGCTAACGTACCTTATTCTTGGCGGCTCCTATTGGTTCTGAGAAGCCGAAGAATGGCAGTGCGAGGTTGATAAATCCGTTCTTGTAGGACTCCATCTTTTTATGACCCTGCACCAACTGTCAGAACAAAAATAAACGGGTCATTAATTTTAGTTGTTGCATCTTTTACACAGTCTGCCAGTCTAAGAACTTAATACATACTACTCAGACTGGTTGGATTGTTGGGCACAATGTTTCTTCACCACACCAATGTACGGTGCTCTAAGCGAGCTAGGATTATACTTGGCATCACAGTAGCATTTTAGTCATACATGTATTACACTTCAAACTATTTCAGACGGTATGGTTCGTAATTTGTGTTTGTACGTGCTCCTGCTAAAACTCTCTCGTGGCTGCATACAACAGAACGTGCAAAAGCTCAAAAAGCACAGCCAACATCAGTTGGTCTTACCTTACTTAACAAAACTTTCATCGCACATCAAAATGTCATCATAAAATTTTTAATGAAATAGAAACCATTCAAAATTGTTGATTACATTCAAAATTAATTAATTAATAGTTTCACGCAAATAGAGGCACCAAACACTGGTTCTAGTGTTTATATTTGATTTATTAGGGCTTTCTACAGGTCCAACC
>JBCAUI010532729.1:0-11233 GCA_038406195.1 Haplosyllis anthogorgicola | reverse complement strand
AGTTTATATCCATGTTTGTCTGAATCATTAGCAAACCTTGTGGCCTTACTCACCAAAATTCTGACAAAGTGCAAAACCTCTCTACCCTGAGTAGTCACCGTGTCATCTACATAGTTCTCTTATTTATATAATAACGTCAATGATACATCAGTGCTAATATTTTAAAATCTTATTTCATTAAGAAAGTACGACACAAAAAATTCTACTTTTAAACCATCCTTCTCCTTATCACAAATTGTTTATCATACTTTGCTGTCAACCTCTGTTACCGAAGGGTACCACTGGTTGCTGAATGTTGACAGTCAGGTTAGTTATGCCGTTAGAAATCTGCATACCTTGAGCAACATGCATTGCCCATGCGCACTAAGAGTCGATTTCATCTCTATATTCACAAACAGCATATTAGGCTCATAATCCCTCAATTTAGCTAATGGCGGAATATATCCGAATTCAATCAGTCAAATCCGTTAAATTCACATTATATGCTCAATATACAGAAAAAAAACTAAAATCATCACGTTTGTCTGTAATTTAATTCCTGAAGTGCGTTACGGAACCTCCTGCATCACTTGCTTTTTTGTTACGCACTATTTCACTTGTTTGTGGAAATTCTTGAAAGTAACCAATATCTATGAGGTGTGACAGCACCGCTCCGCTACCAGTGATGCTTTGTAAGTGTTTTCCTTATCATTGCCATGAAATCTGTTTCGGAAACAGAATGCAGTCACGTTAACATTATTCACATTTAATAAACCATGGGCATCTTGAAAACGTGCATCGTACTCTTGTCTAAACTATAAGTTCACAACAAACATTTTTCGAACATTTTCAGATTTCGAGTGCAGGTTTAAGATCTGGCATGACTAGAATCAGGAGAACCACCAAGACGACGGACGCAATGAGAAATATCCAGAAGAAGACACAGTCCACCGTTCTGCCGATCATGTGCCACTGTTCCTTCATGACTTCCTGTTGACGCATATCATGGATTTTATCTGTGACACCCCTGCAAACGTAAAGTTGGTAAGTTGTACATCTAATTTTGAAGTACAGTCATTCCAAGTTTGCTCGACCCTCCTTAAATCGGGAAAGCCGTTTAATTGAGCTTTTCATGCTCCCGTCAACATTCTAATATTTTTTGTGTTCGAATTAGTCAAAACCATCTTATCAATAGCAATCTAAATTATAATTTACAACTCAGTGTATAATTTGGTGCAATAAAAATTACCTGCTGTAAAAGCGGGTTACTCATGTAGAATTTAAACATTAAGGACTGACCCCTTCAGAAAGGCTCAATATTTAGCATGAACCAGGAACGACTGTATAAAGTTTGTACCTCTTGATTTGATTCAATTTGATTAAGTTATGTGGGAGGTACAGAAACTGGGATTTTCAACACTACGAGACCTCCATTCATGTTACCGTTTACGTGAAAGTTGATTCTGCTTGTTTACCTGATTAGCTGCAGTTGTCGGGACAGTAAAATTTCTAGATGGGAGTAGATAGGTGATTTTCCCTGTTGCTGTGCTTGCAATTGTTGTTGAGCTTGCCTAAAACATTAAAAAAAGTGTCGCTCAAAGAAGCATACAGATGGTGCAAAAATTAATGCTACTAAACGCTAGGAAAGGTACTTACTCGTACAATCTACACTACATTTAATTTATTAGGATTTCTTAAGTGACGTAGTAACATTTTGTTATTTTCCGGTCAGGCAGAATACTTACACTTGCGGAGGAACCCTTCCTTCTAAGGGTAGTGTTTGTTGGTCCCCTATGTTGTATCCCGGATCACCCAGCATGAATCCCTGTGTGGTTCCAGGCACTGGACCCCTTGGACCTGCCTCCATCTGATAGCTAGGTGGCGCTGAAGGAGCAAATGTGCCGACAGGATTGGCAATTCCTTCATTGTCAAAGTTCCATCTGCTAGGAATACCCTACAATTAATACATTTATGCATAATTGTGTTATCACTAACGTAATTTTGTCTGTTACGCTAGATAGTCTGGACGCGTTTCTTAAATAGCATAACAACTGAATAAAGTTGACTAGCATAGGCTAGTCTATTTCATTATCTATTTCATTAGTTGCTGAGGTGATTCAAGTACAATCTGTCGCGGAGGCAGAGAAGAACAAGGGTTGTTCTGCCCAGACAGATCTACCCTACCCCTCCCCCCTCCCCCGAAACAACTTTCGATCTGCTCGGCCCTGGAAAAGCGTGATAGACTACGTTACCCGGTAGGGAAAGAATTTTCGTTTTTGGGTTTACCTGCTGCTGATAGATGCTGGGCCTCTCTTGGAGGAATGTAGCGTAGGGAGGATCCTCGTAGTCTTTTGTCCGTGTACATTCTGCGCAAGCTTTCGCCCACTTTCGCAGGCAGGAAGGTGGTAGTTTCGTTGTGAGGTTCTTGTGCACACGGACGACGAGTGTAGATATAAGCACCATCAAAGTGTTAAGGCACAACTGTGCGATCACGTAGAGTACTGAAAATTAAGACAAAATGGACCGTGATTGAATTTAAAACAGGTTAAAGTTACATGTAATAGTTTAAGTCGTGTTCGTGATCATTTGTTTTGAATACGCACTTGGACAACAGTAAGGGAGAATTATCAAACACGGTGTCTTTTTATCAGGTAAAAGCTGTTCCCGTAATGGACACGAACAAAACATTGATAAAGATAATGCAATCCGAAATGAAAAAAGTCTTGCAAAGCCGTATCATTACGAAACATGAATCATTCATGTAATACCTATTACCTACCAACATAAGAGATATCAGATGAGCCATTAGTGGGTGTGGCTTGAGCATAGAGAAGTAAGTACAAAACGTTGGCCACTATCACGCCAATACCTAGACTTACTCTGTCATCACCATTACCTGGAACCTGCAGAAAAGTACAATAGTTGCGTCAATTTCCTGGCAAAGCTTGTAATGACACAAGAACCTTCTATCAGAGAGGATCTTCCTTAGGCATGTAAAACGCGACATCGTGTACAGTTGGCATATGTTGTTTAAATGAAATGAAAGCGATCCATTTTCTCTAATCTTGTTTCTTTTACATTAAAATGCCAGTCAGGTCAGGTCATTAAACGCTAAATACGTTTAATTCTACATTAAACCAACATCAATGCCACAAAGTAAATTTAAAACTCTACTATGCCTTTGGCCAGGTTGCTAAGAATCTCTAGGGAATCTGTAACTGAGGTACTTGCTTACTAGGAACTGTGAAACAGCGAGTAAACTGAGCACTATGCAAGGTACGATGATGGTAATGATGTAATCTGTAGGTTTCCGTGAGATCAATAGAGTTACCGTAATCCGATTGAACTGACTGTCGCCGTCGGTGAATGCTCTGCAATTAATGCAAGATCCATGTAATGTAAATTATAGGTGAACTTAATGGCTAAAATAATGTTTCGTATCTAGAATTTGTAGGTTTATTATTTGGAAAGTGTTGCATTTTAAATGCTAAATGTTTCCAATTTATACGATGAAATATATAATTAAAATAATGAAATGCGTACTCACTTTGACTGAATGGAGATATCTTTCAGATCCCAGACTGAACTACTCGTAAATCTGTCCATTAATTGACTGGACGTAACAGGAGCTTTCAGTAAGACCTAAAGAATATAAGGAACAGAAATCAATATACTTTGGAACAACAGAATTTCACTTTGTGCTTTATCCGCATCATTAGCACAGTATTTATGCAGATAACGTAAATAATATTAATTTAAAACTGGATTGAAACAAAAGAATGTTTCCTTGAAATTTCCCTGAGCTATTTATTGATGCGCACAAAAATATTGCCTAAATTTCTACTGTTTCAAAATGAATACGGTTTTCTTGATGCATAACACTAGCTAATGCGGGTAATTTTGTTACCAATAAAATACACTATTAACAAAGGACAAAAGTCTGATACCTGTTCGGCTGTATAAAACCAGGATTCAATGACAATGGAACATTTCTGCTCGTCATACGGGAAATACTTGAGGTTCACGTCACACTTGACTGTGATGTCATAGACGTTCTGCATGGTAACTAGACCCACGCTGCTGACACGCATCAATGGGTCGTTGTATAAATCCTGTGGGTAGGCATCTTTCACACTGTAATCAAATCTGTATTGTTACAATGCTAGCCCAAACGATCATTTGAGTTTCGTTCAATTTATCCAGAACATGTAATTGAATGTTAGGCTTGTAACGTGACATTCACGGTCACTTTAGATCATTTCCTAAAACGGATAAAAGAATCATTCAGTTTTATTAAAATATCGTTGTTGTAGTAAACAAACAAACAAACAAACAATTGAATATTCTACATGAAATTTCCTCAATTAGAAACTGCCCGTATTTACATCACTATGTAGAACGTTTTAAGCGGAATTTAAAAAGAAAGTTCGAAGATATTAAACATTTGCTTATCCATTGCCATCCATACATGTGTAGGGAACTTCTTACCTATTTGCTATCACAAAGCGTGGTACCCAAATGTTACTTTTTGGTAATGTTATGTGCTTAACATTTCCCTGAACCTTTGGTTCCCAGCGCAGAAATTCATCTGTCCAAGTCTAAAATGGATAATCCAACATGTAGGTCAATAAGACTATGCATTTTGCTATGAACCTGCACTTGGCATGATGGCGTGAAAAAATCATACTTGTAATATTGAACAGAAAATACTCTAAAATTCACTTACCAGTGTAATCAATGTGTTCAGTGTAATCTCCTCCTTTTCTTCATCCTGAAATATAAATTTTATATTCGTAATCGGTAATTAGCTACTTAAAGTTTAAATCGAATGATGCTTCTGTCGATATTTAGTGGTGTTTCCGAGTAGTAATTTCTCTTTTTATTTTTTTTCTAAGTGCGGCATATATTATTCTCTTTCGTGTTACTTTATAAACACGTCATAGCTTTTGTAATACTTACAAAATCTTCGATGCTGAGCAGATTAAGTCGTAGAGTAACATCGATAGGAGCAGTAGAGTTTAACTTTGGTCTTGTTATTGGAGAATAGTCCGCAGTAAGTCTGTCCAATAACGACCTTTCAAATGGTACTGTGTTCTCTGAAACGAGAGAGAGAGTAATAGGTGATAAATAAATAGCCTCTGCAGTGAATGCAAAGTATGTAAAAGGTAGATTTCTCTGGTTGTTCCTTCTGCCAAAATAACACCTCTATCGATACTGCAACAACAGGCATCAATTATAATTAAGTAGCTCAATGGCCGTTTTTCAGAGCAATTGAGTTTTTTCATGCAATCCAATGCATGGATTATATATTTCGAATCAAGACTGAAGTAACAAATTTCAAATAACTTATTACATAACAAACAACTAATTTATTTAAGTAACAACGGACTTTTCTAACATTACGACTCCATTTAATCTCATAGATCGTTGAGTTGGAACACAGTTGCATTGTTTTGGAAGCAATTCAACAACATTTTATCATTCAGCATGGTTCAAGACTTATCAACTCGACTCCAAACTCAAAAGTTTTACATTGATTAATGTGCTGGAGTTGTTAAAATTACTTGTAACGATGTGTTTAGTCCTTGATGGATTGTATTGAATTTGCGTTATTATGTTGCGGTATCTTTGAGTGTGGTGCTTTCTCAGGGCTGAATTGACTCAATGGAACGGAACACAAAATGATTAAAGTTCGATCGGAACCTATTTGATTCGTGGAATCATAAATGATTATATTTAGGCTTAATTTTATTTTATTTAAATCAGCAGAAGAGCAGGCGGGCAAAAATGAGGTGCCACATTTGTACAGCATATTCCACAGATTTTTCATAGTATCAAGGTTTCCTTGTAAATCACCATTACCCCCCGGCTCAGGCCTTTCATTGGAACATTCACCCCATCCCAGATCAACTTTCTTAGAAACAATAAAGGACACATACCCTATCTGTGTATGACCCTGTGTGAATCTTTTGTGATCTGGAAATTGCCATCATCTGTCAGTTACTCATTTTACTGAGGCCATAGAGGGATGGAAAGGAGTGGGGCTTGAATCCGGTCCCTTACGCATAAAAATGTAACTGAATGAACTATCTCATCCGGTCGCATGTCCAGAAATCATCCGATTTTTCAAAATAAAAAATTCCAAGAGGCACGCGCAAGTGCGGAGAGAGCTGGGCCCGATCCCCTTACACCTGAACTACTGGTCAGAACTAAAAGCATATATCGTAAACTATAATTAATCAATGTTCGTAAGAATGTTAGAGATTAAATATCGTAGAAAAAGAAAAATATAATAACAATGTATTCAAACAAAACTGTTGTTACTCGATGAAAATACGACAATGTACCGCCCATTGTTACAAAAAGCTAAGTGTCTTTCTTTGATGTTTATTTAGCAGAGTCGTTAGTTATTTTTAAAATTTTGTGATTTAGCTCATAGAACCAATTTCTAAGATGCACGCAACTTTGATTCTACAAAATTGTCAAAGTTTTTCCTGACAGCTGCTACACTATGCAATACTTTTGTTTGCACATCTTAACGCAAGTCATTATGCTTTATAAATTTACTAATCTTTTCCTTAGCAGTCATTGTAAATCATGTTTTCCACATCAACAACACTTAGCTTATTTAAGCTCCTTTATCAAAAAATAGCAAAAACTTAATCCCAGCCCTCAGTCCTTTTCCATTAGCCACACCCTTTTCTCCATTCTACCTGAAAATGCTGCTCATGTAATCATGTTACAGTTTCTCAACCCTTTAATGTTTGCCTTTATGAGTCAGAAACGACTGGTATAAGATTAATAGCTGTGTAAAAGACAATGTATGTTACTGATTATCATATGCTATGTGCTGTGTACTTTTTGTGTACGGTTTCAGCACGCCAACACAGAGATTGGGCCGTTTTCATTAATAATGCATAACTGAACATTCAATCCATTTGAGCCAACACATAAATTTACTATTATCTATTACCCACATGTATATATGAATTCGTTTGTGGAAATGTATACATTTGACGTGTCGTTGTCTAACAAGTAAGTGCATCCACACTGTGTATAAAGTATTTCTCTCAATTTACCTGAAGAAACTTGGTTAAATTGCCAGTTAAATGTCTAATTTTAAGAAAGTTGATTCATAATAACGGATAAAAATGTCTTATCAAGGTAAAAATTAAGGCTGATGTTGGATTTTTCCTGCAAGGATTCGCATGATCGATTACAGCACTGCCTTGACAAATATTGCATGTAGAATAGCATCTTTAATGCTTTTGTTGATCTGTGCAATCCATGTCCTGACATAAACAAGAGAATAAAAATCAACATACGTGTTTTCACAGTTCTTTGTAGCATAAGCAGCAGCAATGCACAACCAGTCAAGACAGCTTTTTTGCCCAACGTATCCATCTCCTGTATCCTTATCTTTGACGCTGCGAGGGAAATTTCTGTGCTAATTGACGGATGTGATCATGTTCTCTTCAAGGTGCAAAATATGACAAAAGAAAATCCACCTGAAAGTAGAAAACTACCATACACTCTTTTCCGCATGGTGGTAAAAATAAGATAAAATAGATAGATAGATAGATAAATAAATAATTTTTTCCTAAAGAATAAAATTATTGAAAGAAACTTTAAACAGTTTGTTGCTTCAACTATACAGATAGATCTATATAAAAATATATTCTTTTCTGTTTTAGAGAAATGGATGATTAAAATGCATTTTAATTACATTGCATTGTATGAATAAATGCAACGCGGTATAAAAAGTTATACCGTGTAAAATATAGATTCATATGAATGAGAGGGGACAAACTCGTATCATAAATTTCTATCATTTTGGGAACCATAGCACATCAAAAACGCAGCGTGAAATTATTTTATTGTCTCTTTTGTTCTGTACGTTTCCAAAATGATAGGAATTTCATGATACGATTACTGATATACAATGTCCCGCCATTCCAGTACCAGTCCAGCCTTCCCTTGGTGTATGCACTTTAGTAAATTGATTTTCAATTGATTTCAGGTAAATTTTCAATTTAGTCATGTATGCGAGGCTGATTCAATAAAAAGTGCAGTGCCGCTTTATGCATTTGGCTAACAATCGGCTCAGTGATTTTAATGCAGTTTCGATGTATGTACTCAAATTGCAAAGGTACATAGCTAAACATTTATGATGTGAATCTCTATCCATTTGGAAGTAAATATACTGCCATCAATCAATCATATTAATTCAATGTTTAGAATACTTAATTACTGTTTCAATCAACATAGCTATTTTATGTTGAATGACTAATTATTCGTTTTGTGATATTACTACTCAGAGGTGTCTAACAGTAATCTTTTGCGCGATGATTATTACCGGTCGCGTAATGTTTTCAGTCGTGTCTATCTGCCAGCATCTGTGTGTGTGTGTGTGTGTGTGTGTGTGTGTGTGTGTGTCTGTGTCTGTGTCTGTGTCTGTGTGTCTGTGTCCATCTGTGTCGTCTGCAGCTTTTGATTTGACCCAGAAACTGGACATTTTCTCTATTACCGAAGGAAAGAGATGCATGGTGCATTGTTCTGTGTCCTTGTAATCAACCTCTGACTTGTTCAAAAGAACAAGGACAGACCGTTTAAGTGACATTGATTTCGGTAGCATACATGTAGAAGAAAGAGACTACATTAATCTTAATCACATCGATTTGTCCGCATGTACACAGGGACTACTTTACCTTAACGGAAAAGGATTCCGGTTGAAAAACGTGTTTACCTGAATGTTTGGAATCTTCGTAAACTTCATGAATAATTTCGATTAGCTGCACAGAATGCTTATGTAATTTGTCCTTTAAATGTTGCTATCTCTTTATCAATTGTTTCATCAATAAATTCTGTAAGACAAAGTAAACAAACTGATTCCAGGGTTTGTTGGAGTATTGTTGAAAGGAGTAAATGTTATTACTACGGAAACGAAAATTTGATGACACAATGTCACCTGAGCTGTTTTGCGGCGTAATAATTGGTTCAAAGAGACATATCTCGTAACAAATTGAAGGTGGCTGCTAATTCTAAAGGTAGTTGCCATTCTAAATTTAGTTCCCAGCAGCAGTTTCAGGTATTGACATCATCTGCAAGCACAGATCTGTCAAATGACTGGGTATTGTTTCCGCAATTTTTGACCTAAAACTCATTGATTATTGACTTGTGGCTGTTCTCTCTAAGGTAATTAGTGCTTTTGAATTTAAAGTAGGATGTGAATAAATAGGAAAACATATCCCAGATATATAAGTGTGTTTAAACGCTGGTGTCCACATATTTTGTAATTACTTATCTGTTGTCTATGTTAACTGAGGAGCTAGTAAAGAAGTTTACTTTTAATTCTGTCAACGTTAACCTGCAATGTACTTGGATAAAAGCAGAACCTTTACCCAAAGCTTCAGTTGCATTTGCAGTGTAAATCTACATTTCCGTCACATTGGTATACCTGCACAAAGACCTACTGCCACACCTGAGGTTTACATTTATCATTCCAGGCTCATCTGCAATGTTGGATTGTCTATTTGTATGTATGTTTAGAATTACATTACAAAGTCTTTGTTAAATGTTTGGATGTCGTGAAAGCAGATTCACATAGACAAGGCAACAGTCAATTGGTTTTCTAATGTCACAAAATGTATTAATTTGAGTCCATAGACCTTTACAGCTTTGGAAGTACAGCTGCATTAATTTGCCCTTACGCGGGATTGATTATTCCACTCTGCCGCTAAACCAGTGGAATGCTAGACACTTACGTGTATTTGTGTCATATTGGTACTCATTATCTCAATTCATTTCAACACATATCGGCCAATTATATTCCATTAAACGACATTGTCATACGCGGGTATATTGTGCGTTAAATATATTATCAAATGAGTCATAATCGATACATTGTTTCTTGCTGTTTTGTGAAGTCTGATTCTCTGTAGTGTATTTCTATTGCATGCTCACTGGGTATTAACGTTTAAAGCAAAATGTTTTGTAAAATTTCCCCGGTGTGTCATTTCGTTTTTCATGATAAGTCTGTTACAAAGGGAGGTAGTCATCAGAAGCTACACAACACGAATACAATGCTAAACAGTCGCTTAATGAATTGTACCGTTTACAAGAGTGTAATAATTAATAAAAAATAGATACAAACCTGGTCACCTACACATGTATGTGTGTCATATGTTAAATATGAATACAAATATGTACTGCACAATATTCCGCAATTAAGAGTCCGTTTTTCTTCCTGTTAATGCGTTTATTATACCTGTGTTATCATAACACTGAGGCAGAAAATTAGTGCGATATTCCACCAAAGCAATTTGCTGTTAATATTTACTGACATTCTACAGACTACAGTGACATGCAGCTCCACACAGGGCCACACGCAGAGTTATTAATAAAAAGCTGTTGGGCTCGAACCTTTACTTGACTCACATTGATATTGATTGGCGCCCGACTTTATTAATCCTGCATACCAGTGTGCGATGGCTCTCCCATGTAATGATTTCAGTTGCGGCACACGCACATTAAGAGTCACAATAATATTGTGTTGGTACGCTAACCTACATGCAGTATTGTAACCAGTTTTAGTAGACTATTTACACTTAATTTAATCAATTTACAAAAATTAATCACAGTTGTCCATTAAGTAACATTTTGAAAATGTTTATGTTTAGAAAGTGTTTAATTTAAAAATAAATCTGGACAAGACCCAGACAAAACATACGCATTTTTTCTTAAACAATTTACTTTTTTTGGCAGTTTTAATTAAACATACTCGTCACGTGAAGCGATTACCTTTCCAAATTGTTGTATATAGCTAATATTTATACAACTGTCTGTTCGACGGGTGTCAAGTACCCTCCAATACCAATGGCAATTAAGGCTGTAAGTTTTAAGGCGCATCCGCAGGTATCAGTCACTGCTTTGCTTTCTTGACGCCAACACAGGAAAACTCGCGAATAGAATTGTTAACTGATCACCTAACATGTGAAAAAAAAATGCAAACTAATTAATTGCTGGAACCAGTTATAGTTTAAAATGACAATGCACGTTTGTGAAACCAGGTTTTCGACAGTTTTAGAGCATAAAAAGTTTCAATAGGGAGGTTTAGCTTCAGGTTATCTGGTGCGTGACGTGGTCAAATACTTGAGTTTTTACTCAGGTTTCTTCAAACTTGATGATTCTGACAACTGGATGTTTACAGATTTACACCCTCACTTCAACTCATGTTTTCAGCAAAACTAAACCA
>JBCAUI010532718.1:0-11234 GCA_038406195.1 Haplosyllis anthogorgicola | reverse complement strand
TACATCTATCGGATTGAGATGAATTCACCTAGAAATACAGAAACTACGTCCGAGAGGAATCTAATCAACTTAATAGAAACTCTGTTGTCTTCAATCTCGAGCCGAATTTACCAATTAGATCAGGCAGGGGAAACGCCCCTGGTTTGGTCTCCGGATGTAAAATCACGTGTTTATTTCTTCTTTTGACATGTTTGTTTCTACCATACTGTCTTCTCACACTTCTTTTCTTCCTAAAACTTCTTTGATCTTCTTCCCCAACCTCTTTTACAATATACTCATCACCGTCTTTAAGAAATGCCCCTTGCTGCAGATTAAATATGTGTTTCTTAGTTTCGAAGAAAGGATTACAATATATTTTAGGTCGTAAACTGTACACAGATAACTTATAAAATTAGCCTAATATTGCATTATTCATGTAGCTTATGCGGGTTGTTAAAATTTAGAACGTACCAGTATTTTATTGTTACCCATTAAAAACGTCGACTCTTGTCGGACGTCTGTGAACTCTTCAACATGGTCTTCCTATTGCGAAATAATAACAAAAATAATTTGGTTATCTTCAAAAAGTACAATAGCAGCTCATGAAAGACTCATTTTGGGAACAATAAAGTTTTACGTTGTGTTTCTAGCCACAGTACAACGTGCATTTTTATTATTCGCAAAATGAAGAGTCATGATAGAGGAGCAAACTTTCGTTCATTTGGGAACAGTACACAAAAATTGTATCAGAATGTCAACACGGTACCTAATGGGAGCTCCCTTATTCCCTTATGTACACAACTGATACGTTTTTGTGTTATGACTACAGATATGAAATACAAATCTTTAGCAGATAAAAATGTGCTTAGGCCGGAGATACAAGATACTACACAATTGCCTGCTGATCGCACGCAATTAGAATTAGGAATATGTCACAAAACATGACCAATCAAAGCAGAGAAATAAAAAAAACATTAGGTCCTAGCTTACTTATATGAAATTGAATATCAAATGTGTATCACAATGTGTTTTTACTGAGATGAGTAAAACATAATCGCATGCGATTCAGATTGTTTGCGATTAGATCACATCAGATATCACTGGCATTACAAATTATTCGCACAGAAAATATTCCGTATTAATTGCTATTGCATTTTATTTATACATGTAATTTATATGTACCTCATACAGATCGGGAATAACTTGTTCCATGAGACCATTTTCACTCACATACATGGGCACACTGTTTGGAATGGATGCTTCTCGTTTGTGGAGCTCAAGAGTAATTAACTCGTCATTCAGTGTCAAGTTCACAAGCAGATTGTCCCCGGACCGTGTGAGGGTTACGTCTGTAGCTTTAACTAAGAAGAACAAATTCGAAGGCATTTGTTGAACAATAGTCCGCATGCACTTTGACGATGTATCATAGTTTGAAGTATTTACCTTTCAGTTCACGAAAATCATGTTAAATTGGGGACGTTGGACTAACAAATATATGGAATTTGACTACAAAGGATAAAAGAGCTGGCAGTCTTATGTCTGACACTCAGTGAAGTGTGCATAGGTTAATTTCTTTTCTTTTCTTTTTAACCTTGAGTATACCTACCACCGGGTAGTGAGTACTATTTCTTTGAAAAATGATTCATACATGCAAAAAAGAATCAGGAACAAAGAGATCGAGAAGTAGATACAGTTTGAATTGGTTGTCTTGATATTCTCTTTCTTTGGCGTTTGAAGAGACTATCAATACATGCACGTAATTTTCAGTAAACTTTGACATATAACATTGTTGGAAATAGTTTCCAATATTTTTTTTGGCTTCGGGACTCATTTAATGAACGTTTAACATGAATCCAAAATACTAAAATGTACTTTTTATAGAAGGAGAGAAAATGGGAAAGTACCCCAATTGTTTGGGAACAATTAAACAAAAAGGTCTAACGGTTATGTATGTTTGCGAAGGTTATCTTATTGTGTAAATACTGATAGTTCGTACTTGACGATATCATTTATACTCTAACACACCTGGGGGTAGGGTGAGTCATATAAACTATATACCTAGCACACATAGGGGACCTCTAAGAGTTTTTCTGCATTTAAAATGAATAGATTTTTATTTTTTTGACACACCAGTATCTAAAGCAAAATGTATCTTCTTTCTAAAGATGAATGCCATTCAGGTACAAAGGTCAATCTCAAGAAAAACTATTTGCCTGGCGTAAATAACAAACTACTTGAGAACATAATAAATACGTCTACAAAGCACTTTTCATAATGCGGCAATCTTCAATAGAGTGCTTGCAAAGTTACAAGTGACAATCTATCGTTTTACATTTACTATCTGTACTTACAAGCCTGCTTATTTGTGTACATTCTAGACCAAAACAAAGAATGGTGTAATGAAAAAAAGTAAGTTTCACTTACCTTTGTGGTCAATGAAGGTACACAATACAACTTCAGTCGAACAGATGATAAACCAAAAATATTGCAAAAACATCTTGAAGCTAATTTGGCTCTGTTCACCATGTATACATTTGAATTGCAAGGTTTTACAACAGTTACATTTATTTCACAAAATACTTTAGTTTTCAAACTAAGGTCCAAACTGTTTACAGTGCATTGGGTATCTCCCCGTTGTTTTGTGCATTATCGTTTATTCCAAGACTTATGCTAAATGTTAAACATTGAGAATTGTCGCATCTAACCTGCCACATGGCCAGTTTTGTATGTATACGTTGCACTCTGCAATTTCTGCCAAGATATACTGTAATGTAAACAAAAGTCAGCATAAGATGTATGTCATGTATACATCTGGGGCCACAGTCTTTCGGCGAAGAAGTTTGGAAGCTGTGCGTGAAAAAAAGTTACGTTTCGTGCGGTAGTTGCACCTCCTGATGTAGCTTCCGCTCAATTAAGCACCGAAAGCATGGCATGCACTGAATGTTTCTTTTAAGCTTTGCAATTTTTTTTGTTTTGATTTGTGTCGACTGTGTTAGCTTCTGGCTAATATAAGATCTGATGCATTTTTACACAATTGACAAATCCATTTCAACATCACACATATTTTCATTCTGTGACAATAACAAGAAACATGGTGTCACATGTGCATGCAAATACTGAAAGTTCTCAGCGTGACCAGTTCTCCATGAGAACAGTACTGCACGAAGTTCTTCTCCATGCAAATATTTCAAGAAATTATCTGTTCAGATCTATTATACTTTTTCCGCAACGAAAAAGAATGCACAAGTGATAGATGCAGACTACACATCTAGTGGGCAGTCTGTTTATTGCTGACCACCAAGAAACCCAAAACATGGAAGAATTGCGTAGCACTGTTTTGTGTTGATTCCACCGTTAACTATTGGCTGAAGTTCAAAATTTAGTCGCAATAGAATACTCTACTTTAACAAAAATCTTCAACCTGGCTGCCTATGTGGGCCATTAAACAAAATCAGAAGAACATGTATTCGGCATTCACATGAAGTAAGATTATTGTCAAGGTTTGCTCTTCCTTTGTGAAGAAAGCCACGCTAACGGTGTGCGGTCCTTTCGGTTGGTTTTCGCTTTAGTTGAAATAACTAGTATAACACACTGTATTGAGAACAGTGATTTCGATCTAGAGAAATAATCTGCATTTCTTACAGATCAGGATTAACAAGTAATCCCAAGTCGGATTTACCTCCCCAGATTATGGTTCACTCCAAAGAGCAGTGACAAGACATCATCTTCACTGTGCTTTATTAATAATATTCTGTTTTACATTTAACAGCAGAAAAGGTGAGAGAACTACAGCTTGAAAACAAAACCACAACTTGATTTAAAGTAAAAATGTATAGTTTAAAAAAGATTCATCCCTAATTGAGTAATACATCGCAAAATTTCGCTCTGCTGTAAAAGTCAGCAATGGCTGCAAAACTGCTGAACAAAGAGGATGAGCTCCTGAAACCGTTTTTGTGTACTTGAACTGGCTATCCGCATTAAGTGCCGATATCCAGAGACATAAGCTTTTTAAGTCTCGTATCCGGAAATTTCCGGGACATAAGACCGGATAAAGTACGGATAGGGACATAAGGGCATATCCGCTACTGGTGGTGAAGACTTAACGGGGACCACTTTTAAAGCAGACCTGATGTTCTCGAAACTGAACCAGATGTATGCATCCAAAAATAATATTTGAAAAAATAAATGAGTTAATAATTCTACCTTGGTTTCACTCAGATTTAACTTAGAATTTAATAAAGGCCCTATCAGAGGCAGAACACCTTCGTCTCTGTGCATGTCTAAAGCAAGAATCTAGGTTTTATTTTGTATTTTGTTTTTAGTCTATGCTACTTAGCTTAGTTAACCAAATTGTATTGTCTAATTAGGCTTAGAAAAATTATGAGGAAAATCTTGAATGGTTCTATTAGAGTAACGCAAAAATCAACATCAGAGTTTTTTCTTATTTATTTTGTCTGCCTATTTAGTTTTAGCAGCTCGGCAATTTGACACATAGAAAGGATAATAACTAATATTGAAGTTCAGAAAGGGATTCAGTGAAAAGTGTCATATTTAAGTTATTTGAAGCATTTGTTGTGTTGACATGCCTAATAAGACAAATCAGCATAATTAAGTAAAACAAAAAAGCAAAATCTCTAATGAGCGGCCCATTGACATATACTACACACAAAATACGGCGGACGTGCAGAGAAATCAAGCACAAAAGAAAAAAATTACATTTCTACATCTTTTATTCAAATCCTCAGGTTTAATAGTATATTTACAAACCACAAATATAGAACTAAAAGAATAACGAAAATATGTATAAATATTTATGGCGTATTTATTTCAATGATTGTCATGATTGATATGATTTTAATTCCCTTTCTATTTTGTTATTCAGCACCGAAGATGGAAGCTTAAACCCATAGTAAGCAATTGAAAATAAATAAATCTACCCTGGATATATTTTCGTTTGACAGATTACAGTCTTCCTCTTTCCCATTAGTTTGCCTTATCCATGATGGCTGTTCAGTGGTCTCTGTCGCTATTATCCAAAGTTGATAAGAATAATTCTAAATTTATAACCTCGTGTTTGAATTAAAAATTTGTACCAAAAGTCAAAAGTTTTCGCTGGTGAGCGAACATCCAAGCTTCCGATACTTTCCTTTGATGCAACATCCAGAAATGTAAATATTACATTTTATCCGCCAAATGAAACTATATCCAGACTAATCTCACACACAAAAGCACTTTGATATTTTGTTTACATCTTTGTTAATGTTTTGCACAGCAACACATTAGCTAATACATCTGTATATCCATGGTAACTAAGTGGTAATCTGTGCGTTTTGGGACGTAACATATTCCTGAAAATGGGTTTTGCATAGAAGGTAACCTTTGTCCTGGCAATAGTTGTTCAATCTGAAAAGGAAATTTTCGTTTTAGGTTTAGTTTCATTTATCCTTTGAAAGTTTCATAAAATCTTTTCATTTATTTCAACTTGATACCTGCTACACAGTGAACGAAGAGTAAAGTTTTCAATAGGAATTGTCTTATTCTTGAATACAGCGGTTGACATCATCATCATACCTTATTTTGTAGGGCACATCATAAAATTATACCATATCGACAACGTTTGGGGACAAAAGAATTCTAGGTTATGTTATTAACATAAATAAAAGTATAAAAATTCATTAAATGTTCACTCCCTGATTTATTCTATTTTTATTCATTTTCTCCTTAATTGGCCGTGTTTAATATTAAATTGGCATAGTGTTACGATAACTTATTGCTTACGTAAGTTTCATGTCGCACACGGCACATCGGAAGCATTGTTTGTGCCAGAAGAGTTTTCCCGCTTCCATCTTCTCAGCCGCGTAAACGGCCTTGTCGCATCGCTGACATTTGTCTTGTTTTGGTGGCTGAATATGCATAAATGTACATAAATATACATAAATACATACAGAAAAATACAATGAAGTCTGCTGACGATACATTCTAAGCAAAGTCATTCTCGTCAGTTGTTTATTTACATATTTGAAATGAATTTAATTTGTCTGTAAGGAGAAACAGACTGCATTGACTAGAAATTATTAAACTCTGTAAAAAGGTGCACAGACTGAGTTTTCTATTGTTCAATTGCGAAAACGTCCGATGAGCTTGATTTTAAGTTGAACTTTCACATTACTTTACAGAGTTATTGTGACTTGGGTTCAGAGCCAAGAAATGCTGGCCATGAAAATCTCTATCAGATGTGGCGTGGGCTGGTGGTTCCTTCAGATTTAGAAAACAAGGGATTACAAGAGTTAACCTCCAGCGCTAAACTTACCGCCAGATTACTGTTCTTGTAAAACGTAAACACATACCCGTTTACTTTTATGTTGACTGTGATTAATAGTTACAAAATATTAAGAATATGTTTATCTATTGACATAAAGTGATAGAAGATGATTTGTAAATAGGTATACAGGTGGAAAAATTTATGTTCTTGTAGGTTTTAAAATAAACGCAAAGACCATAGCACGTAAGTGAAGTACGCAAAGGACAGATCCAAACCAGCGGGCAGAGACATCCCAAATCCGAAACAATGATCTCATAAAATGGATCTTGGATTGCAGAGTCATCCCAAATCCGAAATAATGATCTCATAAAATGGATCTTGGATTGTAAAATTTGAAAAATAAAAAACATTAATGGTTTCTCTTAGCAGGGCAAATGTTACAGCAAAAGCCGATGATCGGGATCCTAAAAAGCTGAAAAGTTCAGTTAGAAAGTTTTCAATTATTTGAGAAAACAAGGTTCAGCTGTTTTTGTAAAGACTCTTATCAGTCACGACTTTAGCTTTTATTTCAAGTTCCACCAAAATCAACTTAGTACCAGTGCTCAAGACCAAAACATGATACAGTTTTTAGTTAAAAGCGTTTGCAGAATAAAGGTCGAAAGAATCAGTCTATACTTCAAATAAATATCCAGAAAATGAGTATTGTTTGATTTGAGGTTTAATTATATTAATTATTCTTAACAAAATAAACCCATCTACGAATCCGAGTTTTCGACCCGCAAATTGACAAACACTTTGAATTTTAAACTGTTTCGAGATCAGCATAATGAATGAGATAAAACTTGCAGTGAATAATTTACACGTACAAAAGTGCACTTCAAGTCTTAAAATCACGTTCAAGTGTCAATATAAATTCCATTCCAACATACTTGTTGCATAAGGAAAGTGTGCAACTAATTAAACTCTTACCTGCCAAGGCATATTTAAAAGTTTTTATTTGTAAGTAAGTGTTAGTTCTATGAGTTGTTTATCCCAAACTGGACTGGATGCAATGTGATCCACGGAGAATCGAACAGCGGCTGCTGGCCGTATTTTCAATCAGTGCAGAGGTAGAGCTATCAGATGTTGAGCCAAAACAACGCAAAACACAGCTACAAAAACCACACCTCGTTACAGGAATGGCTCTATTGGTGTAAATTTGGATCCCCACTTTACATGAGTGTCTGTAAACAACACGAACAGATAATTTGCTCCTCTACAAACTAGGAAGGTTTAGGTGTAGAATTCAGCCCACTTTTTCTTCTCCCAGTTTATTCGATAAATTTATACATGTACACTATACTACAAAGTGAATGAATCAGTGCGTCGGCATGTAGACAACACTTTAATTGGCATGTACTGATATACTGTCGGTGCATCAGTGTGTAGACAACATTTAATTTCACATGTACTCATGTACTGTCGGTGGGTTGGCGTATACAGAACATTTTATTTCACATGTACTCATGTACTGTCAGTGGGTTGGCATGTCGGCAGGTCAGTGTGTAGACAACTTTTATTTTAGATGCACTCATGTACTCTCGTGGGTCGGCATGTCGGAGTGTACACAAAACTCTGTTCACTCATACAGTTTATGATAACATGTCTCTGATATTTCTAATTTATTTCCTGAATTTTTATTTTGAATTAATTCCTAAAATTTATTACATCAATTTATTCCACTTATCTATTCCTTTAAAATATTCTTTCATTTTATTTCAACATATTATACGTATTAAATTTACATGTAAAGTTCAATAAGGTAACTTGCACTTAAATATTTAAACTTTTTGTACTAAAATTTAATTGTCATATTTCTATTCGGGATTAGACAATGGTTTTATTACAGATAAATGATGCATTCCAATTGTAATTGTTAAAATTGAAAACTTTAATGCTTTGAAAGTTGTTTCAAAATCATTGCTGCATTTGGAATTGGTTAGAAGTGGTTCAAAATGTCTTATGATCCAAATAAATTATATGAAGATGCATATAATATCAAATATTCTTGGGAGAAATGGCTCCATCCAGAAGTATATAAATATCACAGCCTATTTTCACAACAGTACAATTCTCCAGTAGAATTGCAAATGGGGATATTACTTCCTTTCATTTTGTCCTGTTTGGGACCACAAACATCAGGGTTATGGAGCACAGAACCAGGAGTCTTAAATTTATTTGGAATGAACATTGCTGCTAGTAGGGTAGGGAAGAGTATTGCAAGATCTAAATTAATAACCAAACCTCTAGAATTTATGGCTGAAAATAATGTGAGATGTAAACTTTCTGGATTTTGAAGTTTCCAGGTTTACCAGAGCAGGTGAAGTATATATTACTAGATTTATAAAATCCTAATAATTTATTCATTGAATTTATTCCAGACATTCATTCTGTAAATAATTACCAAATCTGTAATTTTTAAAATGTATAGGTATTGAAGATAAAATTATAACAATGAAAGGGTATTGCTTAGTTTTGACTGATGAGGGGTGCAGATTTTTTGAAGACTTGAAAAGGAAGGATGTCAAACATGAAGGGGAAGGATGTCAAACATGAAGGGAATTTGTCAATGCTCAATCAACTATTTGACTGGAAGGGTGACAAGATGACATTAGCACAAAATAGAGAGAGCGGTCCCAAGAAATTCCACATGTATGACAGTAAGTCTCCAACAAGAGGCTTATATAATGGGACTAAGTAATCTCGGCAGTACAATGTGGAAAGATACTGGTTTCAGCGAATGTTTCCTAGTAACCGCTGCAAAGCCTTTCAGGTATTTAATTTCAATTTAATAACTTTTTCACCATACATTTTAAAAGATTACATTTACAGAATAGTTATAAAAACAAAATGTATGGAATAAATAAATAGAATAATTTAATATGCATTTCATTTCTTTTAGATATTCTTTGAAGGAAAATAAGACTGCAGCTAGAGAATTAAATGCAACATACAGGAAAGATATAATAGGTGCCATAGCAGATTGTATCTATAATTACCACAAAGACAAGTCAATATGTTATGAGCTGGATGAAGAAGGTGAAGAAGTGTACGAAGATATTGTCGAGAAGTATAATGATCAGGTACAACAATTTATTGTATTAGAATTATTATTAACATTTCAAATTTAATATTTGAAAGTTGGTAAATGTTATAATATTTTATAATGTAGGTTCCCAAGAACAATTAGATGAATTGGACAAATCTGAAATAGCTGTGAGAACAAAGGCTCCTAAGTTAATTGGCAGATTAGCTTGTGTCCTTTGGATATACAACCAGTCTTTCTTGTGTATACACAAAGGAATTGCTTACAGAGTGAGAAATAAAATTCCTGGCAAATATGTGAAATTTGCAGAGGATGTCGTCAAAACTAGTTCTGGACATGCAGAAACCTTCACTTCAGTAAGTACATAGTAAACAGTAAGGTTGTGCTTTGCAAATGTCATAAAATATATATATATATTTTTTCCTATTAATTACATTTATATATTTGTAGGCTGTATTTCACAAATCTGGATTAGCTGACACAAAGGTTATGAAACCTAAGGTAACAGACAAGTCAAGGGTTGTCAGTGCTATTATATGTTCAGTGGGACCTTGTATTCACTTGAGACTTTTGTCAAAGAATATTAGGAACATGGCAACAATGCTTGTTAAAGGTACGAATATTTACAAATACCTATTTATATCACAGAAGATATACATAGCAGATTTGTACAGTACAAATTTAACTTATAAATTCATATGATAAATTGATGGAATAAATATATAGAATAATATTTATTACTGTCATTATAAAGGTGAAGTTGAAAGTTTGTGTACTGACGGTTATGGCATTCTTGTAACGAAGGAACAAATGATAAGTGATGGACATCTTCCTAAAAACCAATGTGGTAATGTTATGAAACCAAGTCCAGATAGTTTGGGCAGAAATTTCTTCAAATTGGCAAAAGACGATGATTTGAATAGTACTTTCTATTCAGCAAGATATCAAATGCCAATTAAAGAGAAACATGTGCAAAAAATGGTTAAGATATGCCATCCTGATGCTTGGTACTTGCCATTATCAGATATTGATGAGAGTCAAAACTCCACTGGTATTTCAATAATTTTGTTCAATTGATTTATTCATGTAATTTATTCAATGATTTTATATTTGGTAATTATTCTGTAAATTTATACACTGTTCTACTTTCTATGTTACATTTAGGTTCAACAGTAAGAGAGTGCAAACATGTACATGTATGCTATAATTGCAACAATGCTAAAGTTTTCAAAACTACAAGAACGAAAACAGCTTTAGATGCTCTAATTGAAGAAGAGCAAGGTAAGGGTTCTAGATAATTGTGAAATAAATATTGTCATTAATATATAAAAAAAAATAACATAGGCATATAGTACTCAATTTGACTCTTAACTTTTACAGAAAAAGAAGCAAGGAACAAAATTGTTCCAGATACTCAAATGGTAAAGGAAAGAAAGGAGAAGAAGATGTGCAATAAAGTAATACCCAAAACTCAAATTGCATCAACTAAACAAGTACATCTTACAAGGGAAGTACATGTAGGAACCATATATGGAAATGCTTCTGAATTACTTGACAACACACATTCACCACCAAATTTGTATGAGAGTGACACTGGCGAAAGTAGAACTTGTTCACCTCAAAAGGGAAAGGAGCATGTAAAAACATATCAAACAATCAAACTAAGGATTCTGTATATTACAAAGCTGCTGAATTAAAGTGTTGTCTACATGCAGACCCGCCGACCTGCCGACCTGCCAACACTATATCACTACATGTGAATTAAGGTATCCTCTACACGCCGACACGCCGACCCACTGACACTATATCAGTACATGTGAATTAAAGTATCGTCTACACGCCGACACGCTGACCCGCCAACACTATATTAGTACATTGGCGGATCTAGGGGGCGCGGGAGAAGTGGCG
>JBCAUI010532707.1:0-11234 GCA_038406195.1 Haplosyllis anthogorgicola | reverse complement strand
TAGATGAATGGATGACTCTAGATTTATTAATCCTAAGTACCATATAATGTAAACATGTACATGGAGACAGCAGGTGAGATTTGATTCATGGTAAATATCTAGTCACATGGGTGCACATGATGAACACGTGTGAATGGTAAAAAGTTTTGCACTGGAGTGTGTGCAATGGACATAATGGTCTGTATCAGGAAAATAATAAATAGGAAGAGTGGTGAGGGGACAGTAATTCCAGTAAAGTTCTGACAAGCAGAGTGTTGATAAGAATAAAATCTGAGACATTGTCATGAAAATGATGCTGAGCGTAGTGAGGCTGAAAAATTTTTTGAATAAAAATTCATACACATTTTGCTGAGCAAAGTGAGGCAGGAAATTTTTATAAATTCTGGTCTAATTTCTGTCTCTTGCAGTGCTGGGGCACCAAAGTTTGGTCCGTAAAACTGGGGGCCGGGGGGGGGGCATGGCCCCTAAAGCCCCTCCCCTAGATCCGATACTGTTCACTCATCTTGAATTCATTTTGAAAAAATTGTTCGTCTTTGCATCAAAGAAAGCATGCGTTCTCAGGTCTTTGTGCTACTTTTATCCTTCCCTATTATTACTGAGTTCGCTAAAAAATCATAAAAAAAACATTAACAACGTCTTGATACATTTGAAACAATTTCTTAAAGTGTACTTCAAAATCTCGCTGAATAGAATGGGGAATAACCGTCACTCTGCAATATTTTGTGTTAATCATCAAGTTCAAATATTATACTAAGTTTTCTTGTGTCACAGGGAGGATTCAAACGACATTTTGCTCACGTTTGTGGACACCTTTTCATATGTAACTTGCATCCAGAACGATGCGAATGATACAGAGTTTTTGTCTGAACTGCAGTTTTTAAAATTGCATAAATTGAAGTTAACCATCACTTAAAAACACATTGGTTTGTTTTAATTACCTGTAGAATTATAATATAATGAGGTACTTTTCACTGAAATACAGCAACACACCTATGTCTAACCACATACTCTATTGGGAACATTCTTCAAATGGTTAAGTATGACAGAACACGGCATTGAGCCACTTATATTGCCGAAAGTTGATGATAAGTCACGGTTTCAAATTATAGACAAAGAATCATGTTTACATCAAACTTCAATAATGTAAACTTCCCGTGATTTTATTTTTCAGTTTATGACTCTATCTTTATTTTAATACAGACTAGTCTAGCTTGAGTAGCAGAATTAGTAAGCGACTAATCTACACTCTTTTCCATTGTTAAACATATTTAAAAAACCGCAGAAATATTGGACTATCAGTTTTGGAACCATAGAAGCTCAAAAGCACAGTGTTGTGTTCTTTTGTTCTGTACGTTTCCAAATTGATAAGAATTTCATGAGCCGATACATTTCCTCCATGATTAATAGGATTCATGCGCAGGACTATACCTGGAGCTGACGATTGATTCTCCATGTTTGTCAACATATATTCAACACAAATCACACTAAATCAACACGGCCTACCACTCAAGTTTAATTACACATTACCTAGCTCAGATCCTCAATACACTCTGCAGATACAATCAGTTATTCTGACTGCTGTTTAAAAGCTGCGCAAAATCAACCATTCAGTGGAACATTTTCAGTTTCAACATTCATCTCATATCTGACACTAAACGAAAACAGAAATTTCGGGACAGGATTTTCCTTTTACTGGTTTTAATTTATACTGTGTATTGCTCATTATTTTAAATGACAAGAAAGTATTAGCTATTTCAATTGAATAAATTTAGTAAACAAGGAAGTGTAAAGTACTCAATGCTACAGCATCGTCTTGCATGAGTGCACCTCGTGGTGTGCCATTGCCATACCTGGATAATTAATCTTTTGCTATATTGTCCGTATGCCTCACAAAATCTATCCCATAATTTAGCAGTATTTTTTCGGTGAACCACATAGCGACATACCGGACTTAAAATAATTGATAACCATGAATGTAATGTGCAAAGACATAACTTTAAAGAAAGTAGGAGCATTTGTTTGACAAATAGTTCCATGAAAATGTCAACTATTTTCTTTATTGCTACCCCAATTCCCCAAAGATATTCTTGAATACGATTTACAAAACAATCATCATAATTCTTTATTGAATCGGTGAGGTGACCACAGCTAAATGGTGAGCTGGACTTTGGATTTGTTTTATATCAATACAATCAGCCTGAACCTTTTTTCACAGAATCTGAGTGGAATGTAATCAAACTAATTCACCTAACGCCATTAATAATTGCAAAAAATATAAAAGTGTTCCTCTGGACATATAATCAGTTATTTTAAAGTAAATTATAAGTAGTATTTGTTTTTAAATAAAAATAGCCTGTTGAATATAAATATATCTGAAAATTCTCTCTTTCATGCTTATGATAACAAACTACAAAATTACAAAGGAAACTGCATGTATTGCAGCAATAATGTATATTTTGTTACATAGGTCTATCTATTATCAAAGCTCCCGTAATGCAGTGACTTTGTAAAAAGAATGAAGTGGGAGACTAAAAATCAGAAAGACCCTACGGATACGAAAATAGATTCTTATTAATAAGTTTCGTATTTCTCACAGATCTGCTCCCCATTTCAAAGATTTTATTCTTGCATTCGGATTAGGATGTGAAATACTAGAGAACCAAATAAACATGATGTTCTTAGATGACACATGCAATACAGGAAAAATTAACAAAGGTTATATTATAGTTTGGCAATTTTTCCTGTTCTTCCATTGTTTGTTACATAATATTTACAATTAGATAATCTGATGTGATTGCAAGAATACAAACTTGATTAATCTGAGGAACAATTTAAAGGAGTAAGAATCTATGTGTAATATGGGCGAAATCAACTTCTATCCAGTTCGTATGCAGAGGATGAGAAAAGAAACTTGATTCGTTTCCTTGGAAACTGAAACAATAGATCTAAGTGCATAACAGCGTGTGTTCAATGGATCCTGGCGGTAAACAACGCAACATGCAACTCTGTGTGTGTAACCGATACTGGAAATGTAGACCTAGCACTTTCCTCACCTGCTGGTAACGAAACTCATCTCATTTGATAGACAATAATAACGAGATGGACAACCTGTCCGGTCCCACACGACTCCACATCCAGTCTGAAACTCCTGAAATTTGAATTTCCCTCCAGCACCCATATAAGGTATGGAGTGGTGGTGGGGGCGGGGGATCCAGCACCCTCTAGTTTCGAAACATTTCCGAATTTCTGTCAATTCTTACCAGCAGGATACAAATCATGTCTTACTGCAAAAAACTTGTTCAATAATGAAATACACGTAACCTTTTCTCACCTCGTGCGTAAATTACATACAACCTATAAAGTGTTCGACACATGTTGATATGTGATAACAAAATTGCTATCATTTCTTTAATGCTTGGCAATCGGGATACATTATGCTCTAAATGATTCCTTTGAATTAAATTCAGGAAAAAAGCTACTAAGTCTTTGGGTACCTAGACCTGGTCCAGGACAAAGTGGACTGTGAGTGATGATAAAAATATTTAACTGATAGCATGAACCTATGCCTTGAAATCAAATCAAACGATAAAATTGAAAAATTCAGGAAAATAATGAAATTTAAGGACTTTCGGGCCTACAAAAGTCCATGCTGCACAATTTTCTTGAGGTACAGTGGAAACATAGGCCGAAGTGGTCTTCACTTTATGTTTACGCAAAAAGGCCGGATTCAAGATGTACATCTATGCCATCTATTTACATATTTAGACATAATCTGAACTTTAATTCAATTTATACGATGTCTCCATCTACCGTATAAAATGACAATATATTATCCCCTTTCCGCGTAAAAATAAAATGATTATCATTTCAGGAGATGAAAATTCTTGTAAACATTGGAATAATGATGATTTTGATAATGATGATTTTTCTTTGCATCGCTATCGTTGTCAGAAGGTTTTCAACTCTGTAAAAAGCGTGACGTGACATAAATAATTACGACTGACCTGACGTTGTCATGGCGCTGTATGTAAATTTTGTGGAACATTGTATCCTTTGGCGCTCCAGCGATATCTGCCTTCATTTCCATAGCAACGTGACGTGGTAACACAGATAGTAACAATCTCTCCTGTTGTTCAAAAGCAAAACCAAATTAATCACACAAAAACATTTTGGACGAATAGATGTTCTGTAAATGTTATCTCGGTACAGGACGAAAGGGCGGTCATTTTGCTCGAAAACAGGGCTAGACAGTGCTGCTACTTCCATCCGCTTAAACAGAGAGAGAGAGAGAGAGAGAGAGAGAGAGAGAGCGAGAGAGAGAGAGAGAGACGGGCAGACAGACAGACAAACAGAACGGAAGTGAACGCTGTACCTGTTGTTGGTTTTCCCGCTGAGACTTGAGACGAGCGTCCATACAGCTACGCGTCTCCAGGAACGCTCGACGCTGTGATCGCTCTGTCGGATAGTGCGTAAAAACACCCGCGACGTTCACACACACGAATATCCAGCAGTTTGCCAGCAGCTGAAATAAATTTAAGAGAGAAAATGAAAGGAAATTTGATACTCTCAGTTTAAGAAAAACATAAAGAAAAATAATAGCATGCCTTTTTAGTTTTACCTGTCAATAACTATCAAATTTCTAAAATTCCTATCAATTTGGAAACGTTTCACAACTAAATCCGCATAAAAGCACAGCTTTAAATTTTATTATTTTCAAATGTTTACAAATTGATAGAAATTCTTTGATACAAATTCTTTGATACAGAAAAGTATGCCAAATATAATTATAAATATAATTACTGTGTCGTAACATCACATTGTAATGACAACGCCTTTTAATTTGGAAACGTTCCGAACAAAAAAGAAAACAAAAGAATTCCGCGCTGTGCTTTAGATGTGCTATTGTTCTAAAACTGATAGGAATTTCAGGAGATGCCGCAGCTAAGAAATAGCAGAAAGTACACTGATTTAATAAATTAGTCCCACTTATTGACTCACGCTGATAAAAAAGACACGTTCACTGAATTAACCAATTCGCCCAATTGAGATTTTGCAATTATCAGAGTAGCTATCACATTATCTTATTATGAATGACGTTCAAGTGGATAAGTAGTTCGACCTGGTCAGTAGAGATCAATAATCCATCAGTTATGTCCGAATGATGATCAGTCTTTACTGTATGTAATATGTACACCAAAATATGAAGCTCGGATTGCAATAAAAACTCCTTGCGTCAATTTGGCTCAGGTGTGTTGCACAACAAAACCTTATGCTTTACCGGCTAGAGACATAATTTGACTAATTACTTCACACTAATATTTCATGATTGTCAACTTGGCTTTTCTTTCTATTAATGTTTGACAGTCGTTCATGTTGGTGTTTTGTTTTGTCATGAACAGTATTTAGATGAAAAGACAACAAATTTAATGGAATGTATTGTTGCTTCGACAAAAAAAGAAGCTTTGTTTTCATCTAATAATAACCTCATTACAATTTTGAACTGTTTTGTAATATTGAAAATTAAAACCGCGGGAAATAACTTTCCTTCTCAAATCATACATTTTTGGAACAAGTACCTCTAAAGCACAATATGAAATTTGTTTTCTCTTTTGTTCTGTACGTTGCCAAATGATGGGAATTTCATGACTTGGGTTTTATTTCTTCAAACTAATCAGTACAGGAAATTTATAGTACAAGACTATAGCATGGGGTGAGTACAAGGCCACTTATCCAGTCGACAGCAGCTCATACACAGAGCTTAAGGTTTATACCAATGATTCGGTCTAGATTTCAAGCGAATTTCTTGCTGTGACAAGAATATAAGGTTATATCGCTCTAATTATCAATTGTTTCATTACAAAGAACTCGTATCAGTTATGTACAAAAGGATATACAAGAAAGTTCCTGTAAGATTCCGTGTTAAAGTTCTGATACGATTGTTGAAAACTGTACGATATAAAAACATGCTTCAGTAGAACATTCCATAGTTCTCATCCCGAATTATTCGTTTTCTGTTGATAGCGAATGCGTTTTCAATCGAAATTGACTTAATTTTAGGGTAAGAGAAGTTCTGTGCTGTGTCTTTCATTTGAACAAAATGGACCATTAACAGATCTTTCACCCTTTGTGTTTTCATTCTTGTAATTTTATGAAAAATCCAGGATATTTACTTTGTAACCAAATTAAAACGCTTGATCCGCCCCAGCTGCTGTGTGTGGTTTATTGCCATGGCAACCAGATAAAACTCTTATTTTTAGAGAATGCAATCAGTATATAAACAACACATGGTGATAAAGTATACTAAGCGCTGATCAAATCCGATTGTTTCAATACAAAGTCCCATATAATGTTTCAGGGTGTGGTCTAAACATTTACTGTTTCACAGTGACAAAGAAACAAAACTAAATGATAAACCCTTACCTTCATTTTACTTGTTCTCTTTCTTGATTAGGGAGTTTGGTTAGAAACTACGATTAAAATCTTTCACATGTTATCAGCGATGCAACAGGGAAAGAAATGAAATTAACATTCATGAGAATAATAATACTCCGCGAAATTCTGTTGTCCAAAAAGTAATAGGATTTTCCTGTTCAGTAATAATTTATTCTATACTTTAACATGGAGAGGATTTGAGAGAAATTTTAGATTCTAGTGGCTGACGATCATTCTCAAAGTCCACATGTGTTATGTATAGTTTATGAGTATTTTTACATATTTATTTCCACAACATAATTTCCTTTGCTGCACAGAGTTTAAAAAAGGATTTCTGACAGCAATATCTTTCGTCAATATGTGACAAATTAACATATGTGGTATGAATATATCTTCCTGCCACCTATTGAATTGTAAAGCAACTACGCCCGCATTATGTTATGCAGTTATCAGTACAAACTCTTATTTTTGTTTTATTAGACTATATTCTCCATTTGATAAAAATGTAAACAAAAATTAAGGTATTCCTTTTGTCTTTAATCTTAACATCTCAACTGATCTTTCAGTGTTCTAATGTTGATTGTGCGTGCTTGCAAACATGTAATTTCCTGCTGAAAATCTATTGTTCCATCGTAACCTATCACGTATTCCTATCTGACATAATTGCTGCATAATAATGGTGGACTTGCTGAGCTGTGTGTTATTACTAATATCTATAGTCTAAGTTATTCGCTCATTTCAGTTACATAACGTCTATAATGAGGAACGTTATTTGAGTGACTATTTCCAAGACATTTTGTGGAAAACAAAGTCATTTTATGAACAATACTGCATTATTGAACCCACCGTGGTTTAACTTTTGTCATTCCTGAGTTGAAATACATTTCTTGCTCTGCCAAAAATTAGGCATTACAAAAAAAATCTAAATTTTAACAATTTCTGATAATGATCTTGAGAAATATGTTTTCCGGTATCAGGTGTTGAGCGGAGAAGAGATACAACATTTTCGACAACCAGCGACTAATGCATTAAGCTTTTTTTCAGTTTCTTCCTGTCTTTCTTTGATTTCTTTGCAAAATCTATTTTAGCGTTAAATGTATTTCACGTCAATCTCAACTCAGTACACGGAAGTTTAACAATACAGCAAATTAATTTCAAATATTTAAATCGTAGGATGAGTACTCGGCCACTTTTCAATTCAATACCGTCTAAAACTTAACATTTGAAGGTTCTTCTGGCTCTTCCAGATCCAATCAGAATTTCATGTTATGACAAGCACAAAATAACTGTCGTTGGGCTGATTTTCGGTTGTGAAAGATTTTCTCGCAAACCCCATCAGATCTATGTCTATACTCATGTAACATTTGACAAGTTGTTGGAAAGTCAAAGTACACACCTGTCTTCTCTCGTAAATTGGAGCAGACTTTGAATTGAATTGAAAGTAACAAGAGACCGTTACCTGTGAATGACTGACGCAACTTTGCTTGTTCAACAAGGCATGAGCTGTTCTTGGTCAAATATTTTGACATGTTGTTGACAAGGTAAATTAAACCATGTTGTGAATAACTTTTTTCTGGATGTCAAGGCAAACCATTGTAGACAATAGAAAACATTTCTGTGGATCCATTTCATCCGCGATTTCGATTGACTTTTACTTAAAATGTTATAATAAAACCAATACCAACTGGATTTTTTGGCCTTTCCGTTGTATGTCATTATATCCATGTAAATCAAGTTGGGAACAAATAAATTTCATGTTTCATAATGGATCTGAACAAACATACCACATGGAACTCTTTTGTTCCAGGATTAATAGGATTTTCTTTTTAGTTGCAAATATGCTCTTACCTGTTTCCATAGGAACGAATCTCCGTTGTTGACTGCGACTGAGAAGACGATGTGGGTGATTGCGAGCACCAGTCCAGCAGTTACACTGAGCCGCATGCGCACCGGAAGTAAGGTGTAAACCATATAAATACAGAATGTCGTGCACCACACGCCTTCAGACGCCGTCTGTGGATTGGTATCCATGGTAACAACAATCACTATGACGATCAGTAAACCAAAAACAATATACGACACAATAAATAGTTGTAAATGATTGAAGTTTGATTGATTTGAGATTATTTCAAGAGCAACAAGTCCCAACAGAATAATTCCCAGCACGATACCTTTCACAATACTTGACGCTCCTCCTGCATAATGGAATATCACTAGCACCACACACAATGCCCCTAGCAATGCCATTAACCTAGTCAAATTATTCTGATTTAACTTGAAGAAGTATCTCTGATAGAGTTGCTCGAGTTTGGAGTTCTTGAATTTTTTAGACTTGAAGACTCTTTTTATTGCCTTCCGATTGCAGCAGCCCGCTTCCTCTCTGAATAATTCGTCTTCTTCTTTGTTATGATATATGAACTCAACTGGTTGATTTTTCTTATGTTCTACCATGGCGCGTTCCTGTTCTTGAAATCGTTCTTCTGCTCGTTCCCAGGCTGACTTCCGGCCCGAACTAGCTCCACTTTCGGGTCTTGAGAGTTTCCTCATGGGGCCTATTGGAGGTATAACTGTTTGTTGTTGAATTTTACGATTCCCTGTCGTCGCCTTCTTGTCATTTCCACGTATGACGTCTTCCCCCTTGTGTACCTCACCATTTGCTTTGATCTCTGACCCCGCTCCTCCATTGACCTTGACCTGGGACCAAGCCACACTGTTGTTGCTATTATGATGCTTGTCGCCATCCTGCTGAACCGCACTGAGCCTTTGCTGTGTCTGTAGATTCGTGAAGGGCAGAGGAGACACCGAGTTGGACTTGAACTTCTCGATGTCCATTGCAGTTGGTTCTGGCGTTGTTTATTCCGTTACACTTCACACCTGCAAAGACAGAAGCAACATCATTGTATTAAGTAATGTGACTGCACATTTAAAGCTGTTTTAAAGATGTATCTAGAATTTGTGACATCAGAGGATGAAAATCGGTTGAGGAACAATAGAATCTCACGCCACTCTTGTATGTACATCAATGACACAGCGTGGAATTCATTAGTTCTTATACATTCGAGACGTTTTGATCTGATTAACTTTGTTGACTCTCAATTAATATCGTTATGTTGTCCTACTGAGCGGATATATGGTTAAAAATAGGAGGTACCATTAACATATAATTCATCAAAGTACAGAGAACACAACTGAGAATGCATTCCTTAAAACTCCTTTGTTTGAATGCTGAATTTGTGTGGCATAAAAGGTAATTCATAATTGACTCTTAGTATTACCCAGAAATACTTTTGGATTTATTTGACATTAAACTGAATAGCTTGCTAAAACATGCACTGCTAGTTGCTAACGTGTGAAATAGATTCCCCAGACATTGTTCGGGAAGGAGAACCTGCAGGATATCCTGATTTAATTTTGATTTGTTTCCATAGGAACCATATTTTTGGAGTCAATTTTGACATCTTTTTGTCCTGTTCATGTGCTTTCAGTATCAATTGTTACTGATAAAATCTGCTTTATATTCATTGCAAAGACACGAGGCACAGCGTTTAGTCATGTCGTGACACTACATGTATTTATTAAACTTTGTGAGATTTGGTTTAATCACCTTTTTATTTATTTATTTTTTAAAATATTTATTAGGCCAGGGTTGATTTTTTGGGCTACCCTTGTTTTGTTTCTGTTTTTCTCAAAATGAAGAGACATGAACAGACATTTCACTGTCTGCAGTTTAAGTTTAATTAAATGTTACCTGATAAAACACTCCACTTTTGCAAGATAAAATTAGTTTTGGGACGAAAGCACATTAAAAAGTATAGCGTCAATTTCTTCTGTCTTCCTTTTGTTCTGGACGTTTCCAGATTGACAGGAATTTTAGGAGCTGATATCTCTTTAAAAAACGTATGTAAATTTCCGTTTCAACTGCCTGTTTTGTTTCATTATGTGTAGACATTCCGGAGTCAAGTTTCGGTTGTTGGTAAAATTAAGATTTTGGCTTCGATCTCACTTTATTTGACCTTCACTTTAAAGTGGAAAAACTCAAAATAACTGTCCAGTGTCCAATTAGAGAAATGCTTTTTTTTATAACTGTGACCGTGAACTGGGATCAATGACGTTGATATAAAAATTCACAAAAATATTATCAACATCTGTCCCTAAATGTCAAACAGAAAAGTTCTACTTGTGCTAGATTGCTCAAAAGTTTTGATCCGAATGGCAAGATGAAAAAACAGACCTGACAGACAGACAGACAGACCACATTACATAGCAACATGAACACATGTAATTCACCTTTGTACAATTTGTCCTTGAGAAATAATCAAAATTATGAATTGACCAGTCGAGAGTTGTGCAGTAATTGGCGAGACCTTGAATTAGCTCAGGATATGAGATTATTTCGTTTGATATTTTTAGAAGCGGATATATGTCGACGTAGGACCAACCTTAACTCACACCAAGTATTCATTATATGTGGTAGTTTAAATTAGTTCATGCTATAGCAAAATGAAATTCTATTCAGTTTTGGAACACAGCAGGAAACTCTTGTGTTTTCTCTTTTGTTCTGTACTGTTGTATAATTCAGGTTTATGTTTCATCACCCCGGAAGGCCCTCACTTCCGTGTGGAATGTAAACAATGTTAATACATAATAACATTATGTATAAATGTAAACATTAACAATACAGGAAGTAGTTCCTATTGTGCACCTATTGCGTAAGGTTATGATGTTTTGCATCATACAAGGGAAATTCCATTGTTGTGTCTGTTAACTGTAAATATTTATACATTTGTTACTATTTTGAGATA
>JBCAUI010532696.1:0-11236 GCA_038406195.1 Haplosyllis anthogorgicola | reverse complement strand
ATGGGTGTGCAGGCACAAATTGACTTAGCTTACACTGTCATGAATGACCCTACAATAAAGGTGGAGGTTGATCCCATTGATCCCTGTACAGATTGTACTGCAAATTAAGAAATCATTAATGAACCTGCAAGCAGGTAAAATCCTGATAAAAACAGTCCTCAAGTTGCACTCTTTCTGGGATTAAACATCTCCAAATGCCAGGGCAGCAACCACAAGATAGACAGAAATTTGTATCCAGCACCACAGGATATTTATTTCCATTTGGATATAAGATGTCTGAAACATCATCACCAAGACATTAAATTGGAACATGTAACAGTAGCTGAGGACACACTGGTATTGCTCACAGAAAACCACCTGAAATTTCTGAAAAGTAAAGGATTGCTGCAGGCAGTGATAAACAATGTCAAGAAATAGGTATATAATATCAATCAATGTTACAGTAGTACAGGGTGAGGTAGCAATGTAAAATTTCCTGAATGGTTATTGAACCATTTTCGTGACCACATTTGCATCTGGTTTCGCGTGTGAATACATTTGCAAATATGGTTCAATAACCGTTTGCATGGCACTATTTAAAATAAAGTTAGGACCTTACTGCATGCTTATGCTGCTTGCTCTTCTCCCTCCTCCTCCTTTTCCTGTTCTGATGAACTGGATGATGTATCAGAGACTTCACCTTCAATTAAATGTTTAGCTGTTTTCTGGTGCTGTTCAAATGACTGCCTGCTTGCCAAAGTTTTTTTCTGGGGGCACATCACACAGATGAACTTGCCTCCTTCTGCTGTATGATAAGTATTGTAATGTTTTTCGATGCCTCCTTGTGTTGTGAGCTTCTTCTTACATTTTGACTCAATGCACTTCAGTGACTTAACCTTGATCTTTGAGACAGCAACTGGACTCTTGGATTCACTTTGGCACCTACTGTCTCTATGATGTTTTTGTAAATTGTCCTTACTCATGAAGTACTTAAGACACTTCTGGCACTGTGGTTTCACTATGGCCAATCCATGGGCACTGGTCCCATGTG
Organism: Haplosyllis anthogorgicola; assembly: GCA_038406195.1. NCBI lineage: Eukaryota > Metazoa > Annelida > Polychaeta > Phyllodocida > Syllidae > Haplosyllis > Haplosyllis anthogorgicola. The sequence continues at coordinate 10,206 of JBCAUI010532696.1, read as the reverse complement.
AGAGCAAGGCACTTTATTTGTTAGATTTTCACTGACAGTCTTCATAAGTGCATTTGAACATTTTTGAGTGGCCAATTGAATGCTGCTTTGTTAAGTGGATCTTCAGTCCACATGTTGAGATGTACTCATAAGAGCACATGTTGCACTTCAATTTTGGTGCATTATGGTACTTTCTCATATGGTTACCCAGTTCATTTGACCTGGCTACAATTTCTTGGCAGGTGGGACACACCAGTTTTCCACTTGTTTTTTTCTTCTTTGCAGCAGGTCCTTGGGAGGTGGCTCCAGAAGGACTAGGAGCTGGACCAGGAATAGGTCTATTGCTGTCATTAGATGGTTGAACAGGAGGTGTGGAGCTCACAGTTGCAGAAATGGTGGTACTGCTGATGCTGGCCTGGGTGTCATCCACATGGTCAGAGGGGACCACAGCTGCAGGAGAGGAAACAGTTCCAGAGTTACCACTGCCTTGTGGATCTTGCATCATTTCTGATTCATCTGTCTGAGTGAACTGAGACCACTTCTCTATTTGCACCTGAGGATGAAGTTCTAGCTCTTGGAAAACTGCTGAGAGATCTGAACTATGATGCATAGTTCACCATAGTTCACCATCTGCATAGTAGTATCCAGGGTGCTACTAAGCTCTTCATATTGAACACATAGTACAGGATCTTCCTTACAAAAAATCTAAGGAACTAAAGATAGTCTCCAAGTTCCCCATGGCTGTTGGAGTGAAATGGTGAATTCCATTGAAAGCAAAGACTATGGTATTTCCTCTAAGTCCAGCTCTTGATCACTGTAATCAAACCAGTTTATGGTCCCGCTTCTCCATTGGACAAGCATACTTGTTTTTCCTTGTGGTGTTTGCAAGGGCTGCACACAGACAACAGGTATCTGCAAGTAGAACATGATGCTGTATAGTTGTTGATCTGTTTTCACATGAAACTGGTCCATTTTGTTTATTGATCTGGTTTCGCACGAATACATGCGAATACAGTTAATTTACATACAGCTTTGTATGGAATATGCAAACATTTATATTACTTACAGGTATAACTTTCCTGGCAAACTTGGTGTTAAGGTAGCGCTCAAATTTTTCTGCCTGTTGGTTATCAGCTAGCAAAAGTGTTTTTGCTATTTGGCCCAAATGGGTGGAAGTGTCTTCTTCCCATCATAAAGTTCCTCTTCATCCTGCAATGTGATGCTTTCTTGTAATTACTTTTATATGTACATGTATTTACACTAGGAATATATGCTTGCATTGCTTTATTACTGTTTCATGTAAGTGTTAATTGTAGATTTATTGTATTTATGTATCCAAGAAATTTGAAACTTTAATACATGATAATTCTTAAAAATATAAACAAATGTCAAATTACCTCAGGTGCAAATTGAGCATGCTTTCCACTGTGGGGATGAGGTATGCTGTCTAGTGCCTTCCTTACATGTTTGTCATGGTATTTCTTCATGGTTTCCCATGTTGCCAGGTGGTCTACCTGTCTTGCTGTCAAAAGTTGGTCTTTATAAACATTCCCTACCAGGATGTCCTTTCCTCTTCTGGTCAACATGCTATGAGGGGGCTTGCTGGACTGGTCTATAAGTTTTGCTTCAGGTGAAATGAATTCTGGATCACTTTCTGCAACAGATGTAGAGAATTAAATTCAAAATGTTTCAAGTTTTACAAAATTATAGCCTACCACTTCAGGTAATCACTTAGAATATATATTTGTTACTTGTATGCTCATTTTATAAGAGTTTAAACTGTATCCACATTTGAAGGGTTGTGGACTGAAAATTTTTAGCCACTTTTTCAACTTGCCCAAAAAGTACTTTATACTGAGAACTATCTGTACACAAGTTTACTATGTGTTCTTAAGGAAATAAACTTTCAATTATACATACCAGTACCTCTCCCCTTCTTCTTAAAAGTAGTTTTGTTGGAGTCAGATGTTAGATCTCCACTAGGACTGCCTCCTTCCTCAGCCATGTTTTTGCCCCCTGCTTTCAAGTAGGTCAACCCATAATTACTTCCTGTCTGTATCCAGGCCAACTGCACATGCGTGCAAATACGGATGAAAAATAAATGGCTCAAACCTGTGAAAACATGAAACTGGTTTAAAAAATGATGTCAATGCTCAATGCTCAACAGCACATGCTCAGTGCAAAGGCTCACCCTTGACTGACACTGTACAGGAACCTGCTACTAAACTATAGAAATCTGCTGATTTACAGCACCTTTAGCAAGCCATTATTCTAAATAGAAAAGTTTAAAGAAAATTCGGTCGTCAATGTCTTAACACAAACACAATTCCTCACTGAATAGATGTGAATATCAGTTGTAAAACTTGCTTCATTTGCCATTTTAACGATTATAATGGTTGTCCCTTGTATTTTAGGTTTCAAGATTTACAAAGACGAATCAACCTGCACAAGAAGTTCTCAGGAACCAGAAGGAGTACAAGACCAATCGACGTGTACAGAGATTCAGAAATATGAATTCGATTTTACTAGGATTAAGGATAGAAAACTTTGAAGAAGACAACGGAATTGATGATTTCATTGAAGACATCCAGAATGAGTTTCGACACATTAGTATTGCAGAATATTTTGATGAATCTTTGATACTAGTGAGAAGAAAATTGTGTTGGGACATCGCTGATATATTCTACCTCAGAAACAAAGTGTCAAAATACAAACATTGGGAGAAAACTCTGGATCCATATCTCAAAGATATATTGAACCAATACAGTAATGTTGATGCTAAACTCTATGACATCTACAATCACACCCTTTGGAAAGAGATATTAAAACAGGGAAGAACTTCTGGTTAGAGCTGTCCTATTTCAAGCAACAAAGTTTGCGGATCTCCCGTTTTTGTTCAAAATTTACAAGCAAAATTGAAAGCAATCGCAGGTTATGAAGCTGCTTTTTCTGAACGATTCTATTATTGTTCCTGCTTCAAAGTGGGGATCTGAATACACCATAGATGCTACTTGGTGTTTGGTCAGCACATAATACACAACGTTAAGAAATCTAATGCGCATTTTACAATTTTCAGAACTGTGTGATCACCTTTCCAACGGTATACACTAAACGGATCGAGAGTGACCATAAATCCAGCATACTGTTCAGATTTAAAGACAGATTCAAAAAGTGGAATTAAAGTTCCAGTTGACGAAGTGACTTTCTCTTTGTATTATTTTGCCGTTGTTGCTATTTAGCTTGTTATTAGCTTGATTCGGAATAATAACAAAAGCAATTGGTTTGCTTTAAACCGGGAAAAGATTGAAATTTTTTTGGACAAACAAAATACATGTTGTCTGTTGAAGTTCTCAATCTAAACTGAATTTGCATTTGTTGTTTGTAACAGCATGGGGAATGCTTGCATCTGATTGGCTGATAGGCTAACAGCTTCCTGTTGATGTGCGCACAAGCATACTGCAGCCACAATTACCAGGCTCAAGCCCAGATGTAATACACTCTTCACACAATCTTCACTATGAATTCAATAACAGAACATAACAGTATAATACAATGCAATACAAAGGTTGATTTATTTATAATAAATTTGCAATGTCAGCAACTATAGTCCAGTAATGCATGTATACATTATAATGTTTTCCCAAACTATTTATCATCTTGAAATATCCAAATTCAACTTTCTGGATTCCATTGTAACCTGAATGTGTGTTGCAACAATAGTAGTATCGTTCTAGGTCTTATTTATTCAGTATACATTTGTAAAATAATTCTCTATTTGATTTGTTTTGTCAAAGTTAACATATATTTCTTTGAAAAAACAAAACCAACTTCACTGGAGGCAACACTTGACCATTATTCAAGGACAGGTTTACATCTGCCGTTTTTCATAGTTTACAATAGATTTTCAACAATGCACAAAGTTGTCCAATAAACATAGTAAGCATAGGTTATCATGCAGGCTTTAATAACCAGGTACAGAAGGCACTTATAACAACACAAACACAATTTGAGAAACAGCATATTTCTTAAATTATATGCCGTATTCCCTTTAATTATGACATCTCCTTTTTCAGAAAGCAAATATTTGATAATAAATAAATCTTTGTAGAAATGTAAAACCAATGATATTTTAATATGTTTTTGCTTTAATCATAAAGGAATATCTTGGCACCCAGTGTCTTAATTAGGGGGTATACGGCATTTGACGGCAAACTTGATGTGACGTACAAATGACGTACAAAAGAACAGATAAATGCGATATATGAACAAAAATAAATAATCTTGAATTGAAAATTTTTACATCCCTTTCCCCATACGGATTGAGTATTTGCCTCGTGGATACACAATTAATTTACATCAAACTCTGGAATGATCATGAAATTTGCGTTACAAATAAAACTGCATCAGGTTAAATTAAATCGTATTATTTGCATTATTCCATTTTATTTTCATTAATATTTCTTGACTACAAGTTTATTTTTTAGTTCATAACTCCATCCCACAGTAGCTATCATTTTGCATGTTATGTTGCTAGATAAGGGTCAATATATATATATACATGTACAGTGCGTTTCAAGAAACCAAAAGATGTACTTGGTAATCAAACGTAAAAGTTCATTTTATTCAATTTAAAATAATGAAATACCGTAAGTTTGTTTAGCCCTAGCAGTAAGTAACTTGATGCACACTGCAGTAAGCTTTGTGAAAACAATTGTAATGTTCACGGTTACAAAAGTAACTGATTTGTGCAAAAAATTGACCTATTTTCAAAACTTACACATATTAGGACGACCACAAAGAAAACTTCCGGTAATTTACAACATGAGAACGATGGCGGAGGTAATGGCACGAAAGCACCTTTTAGACTTCATACTTCATGCAATGGTTTTCGTATTTCTCATGTCATAGCTTCAGCTATTAAACAGAAAGTCCTGTCTTATTCAGTATCACTTATTAGGAACCAAAGGCCTCCTGATAAATCTACCTAACAGTCAAACAGTTTGTTAACATGCACATACTAAGTGTCCTCGACCTGTATCAAGTCTAAGCCTTCCTCATCATTTGTGGCCGAAATATCGTCGTGTCTTACAGATTGGGCAACCTCCTCTTCGTTCTGAACAGTTCCCACAGTTTCAACTGTTTCCTCAATTGATTTATTTTCAGTAACTTGAATATTTTCCGTTCTGCTTTCGTCGGCTAAAAAAGCACCTTCGCTGGAGGCAGCACTTGACAACTGTTCGGGGACAGATTTTGATCTGCTGTCTTTCAGATTTTGTAGTTCTGTGCTTGTGAATTCGTCTTGCTTCTTTTTCAAAATTGTGCCACCAGTGAAACCTGAAAAAGAATATCATAAATCTGAACACATCAAGCGTAGCTCAGTTTCAGAAAAACATTAATTAGCATGCATGCCTCCATCATCGCTGACAATAATTATTTGACAGCAATATTAAATAATTACCTGAAAACACCACATCAAACTTTGATTAATTCATGTTTCATTGCACTCACCTGCAATTCCACCACCTACAGCTGCAAGGCCTCCAAGTTTCAGTCCTGCTGCTAATCCAATAGGGCCTCCAAAAAGACCTCCTACCAACGCACCTGCCACAGGGAATACTGCCGATTTCCATTTATTCGCCTGTTGCAAACACAATAATGACTTTAAAGACGGTCTTTTGGGAACATGGTAGTGTATTTAAATTAGAAAATGGTAAACATTAAACTTGGGTGCAAAATGTTTATACATCTTTATGTTTGTGAATATTGTCACAAAGTACAGTTATTAACAGTACATTTACAATTTACTAACTTAAAGTTTATTACAGATTACCATAATAATATTTTTGGTTCCTTCGTGCACATTTTCTGCAGCTACTTTGACGTTTTGTTCGATCACATCAACCTTCTCTTGTTGGCCCTGCAAGTAGGTAACAAAAGGTGGCATTTATACATTTTTTAATATTCATGAAACAAAAGAGTGAAAAATATTCCACTTCACACATACTTATTAATTCCATAAAATATTTGAAGTGCCATTGATAAAGTCTCAGATATGATATATACAGCATAATGAATTTAAATTTGTAATAGTAAATTTATCCACCGTTTGTGGCATGAGTAATTAAATCAGATATTACTCACTTCCACTAAACTTGCAAATTCATGAATTATTCCATTCAAATCTTCCAGATCCTGAAACATATATTTTGTGAATAAATGTTGCATTTCCGACAACTTTCAATACCAAACTGTAAACAGGAAAAAATTTAAATTGTATTGTCCACATCATTGAATCTTAATTCATCTGCTGCATGATGTTTCAACATTTACTTTGATACTGATCTTTCTTACAAATTACTGCACACCCAATGTAGGCATTATCTTTTCTGCCTGAATTGTTCATGAGTATGTATCTTTGTCCATCGCGTAAAATTCGATAAGATTTGGCAGTTCTCCACGTGAAAAACTAACTACAGTTCATCAGCAGTGTTGCCGCTACTTTTGAAATTCGGGGGACATTATGTCGCCCATACCTAATTTTTGGGGGACATTTTCACAGAAACAAGGGTCACTATGTTGTAACAGTGGGTCCACAATTGAAAATGATCACCACATGTTCTATCATCTTGAATGCAATAACGCAGTATTATTTTATCACTACACATTTCAAGATTTCGCAACACATAAGCCAAAAAATTTGGGGGTCACTTGTGACCCCTTACCTCAGTTTCTGGGGGACATTTCCTCAATTCAGTGCGGGAATCCTGCGTGCGTGCGCTGTAGAGACAACACTATTTTTGCACTATTTTGTTGTCACGTTGCAGTATATAATTCTTCTGACTTCAATTGATAAACATTCAACTGTGTGTAACGACTACAGCAGAACCTGCCTTGAGCAGCACCTGTCTTTGGCTACATTTTGCATTTTACGGCAGTCTCATTCTAACGTGAATCCATTAATATTCATGTTTTCTGCCGTTCAATACAGGTACATTGTACCTCGTTTTTCTCACGTACCTCGTGTAAACGATTCCATGATTCTTGAGACGGCAAATGTTGATCCACGACTAGCTGTGTTTGTGCACTATCTGTATCTTCTAATGAAGTCTCTTCCTCTTGATTCTCTTCTTCATATCCTGTTTTAATACAGAACCCTTTCCCATTCACATGACCAATCCAAATCAAATATCAATATTGTTTTTTGTTCGTTTTTTTTGCTCGTCAAAATTGTAAATCAATATTTGTACTGTGAATAATGTGTACGCACATGCATGTAGTTACAAGTTCTTACCAAAAGATTTCGGATGGCTGGGTCCGATTCTATTTGAGGACAATTCTTTGAGTGGTGACTGACCTCCACTTCCATGGGAATTAAGAAAATCAGTCACTGCAACAACTACGTCTGTTTGAAGTGTTCTCACCTTGGCATCAAATTTTTCTAGATCTTCATCCCTCACCTAATGGTAAAATACATAACTGGGTGATGAAACATTGTTCAAGACTAAATAAAAGAGAAATTCTCTGAACATTTGCATTTTGGCACCTACAATGAAAGCTAATCATATGCATGCATTTCATAAATTAGAGTCCTCCCATCTACACAAATAGTGTCCTTACTTTTGTCGAACAAATCAACAAATCAATATTGCTAAATGCTCCAAAGAGGTCTTTATACATTACCTGTGCTCGAGTATTTTCAAGTTGTTTGATGTTTGCTTTCAGCTGCTGTATAGTCCGACTGGCATTCACTTGTTCTTTGTCCAAGGCATCGACCTCTCCAAGGGCCTCAAGCTGGGGAAAAAATTCGGGAAGTACAGCTTTCAATTTAATAAAGTTAGTACAGAGAAATACAAAGGCAAATGTGTAAATGCGCAGCTCAATTGAACTTGGAATACGTTACGTTCACACACTCTATTACTTTAAATTGGATAAATCTCTTAACTGCTGTGTTTTACCTTGCGTCTCGATTTCTTATGTCCACTGTATGTGTGAATACATGATACACAAAACCCTCAGGAGTATTTCCTGAACATCAGTAGAAGTCATGCCGTAGCTTCGCATATTTTGTTATGTTGAGGCTCTTGAAATATCATTTGTGACATACCTTTACAATATTCTGTTTGTGTTTATGCAGTCTGTCCAAATCTATGCGCAGTACAGTGATGAACTTTCTGACAGCAGGCTCCACTCTCTTTAAAGGGTGTTTATATTCACCCGTTGCCTTGTTACTACTACCCCGTGACTCGAAACTACTCATGGTGCCTAATGAAAGGCAAAGTAAACTTACAAAGTAGGTTGATACGATAATATTCAAATAAAACCATCTCAAAAAATTAAAATGGAAGTGAATAAAAATTGTGTAACTTGAATTATCGCCCATTTTGTCTCTTCTGCTGACGTTTGTAAATGGCATTGTAACCGTCTTGGCAAGCTGTTTTGTCAATATGTAACTGCAAAATTAAAATACCAATATACCTGGTTCATTATATTGTCCAAAAGTCTATACAAAAATGAATATTTGTGTAACGAAACTGCTCTTAGTGTAAACACAATCTGTGACGTCAGATTTCGCAGCCGGCGTCAACGCTAATTTCACAGCGCCAAAGTCATCAGCGGTGGATCCAGATTGGGTTTTAAAAGTCCGATTGAATTGCCGATCTTTGATCAGTTTTAATTGTGGCATTAGACCATAGTGCCTTGTACAACAATTGCACATAATTCTATTTGAAACCATATTAATTTTCTTGACTAATTAATCTCAGTAGCGGATCCGTGGTTTTTTTCCCATATTTTTTCTGTTTCACAAACTTCGATAAAAAGTGAAGGACGAAGCTTACGTTGAATAAAGTGTAGAAGTCATAGAGTTCAATTCTCTAACTTTCTGTGACCATTTCATAAATCTACTTGCATGGCACCAGTTACAAATTATTCTTACACAGTCAAGTAACATGATCATTAAATGGGAGACTAAAAACTTGATCAATCACTTGAAATGTACTTGCAGGGTTATAATGATACTACCATACACCTCCACTGTACTGACTTAAATGACAGTTCACTCGTGTTTTTTGCCACAGTTTTTGTAAACTTATTACTAGCTATGCCTTTCAAGGAGAAAATTTTTTAGTATGTTCCATTGATGACTTTTTGATAAACATAATCAAAGGCTTAGCTTCAAAGTTTGCTTGGCTCAAAGATCTAATTGATCAAATAGAGTTATGATTCGTCATCTTCAAGTGTGTGCTTGTGCGCGTGCGCGTGTGTGTGCGTGCGCGTGTACATGCGTGCGCGTGTGTGTTTGCATTACTGAATGCATGTAAGAAATCATTTCCACCAATTGTGGGGTTTGTCAATAATTAAAACGGTGAGACGCCCTTGTGAATGTTTGTGTGTATCAAGGGCTGATAGAGCTGAAGCATTTTAACGGATTGACCTTATTCGAAAGAATCAAGGTATCAGACGAGACAAAAGATGTTGAGAAGAAGTGCAGTCCAGCTGGCAAATGTTAGTTTCAAATCACCTAGGATAAACTTTCAACAGAGAAGGACGGTTTTGCCTGGGCCTCCAAGAGTACATATTTCCTTCACGGTAATTTTGAGTCTAAAGGAACTAAGACAAAGGGGAACAATTGAATGCCGTCAAGGGAGTGGCTGCTCAGGGAATTAGGGATGTGCTGGCAGTCCTTCTCCTAGCAATTCTTACCAGGCAAAGGCAAAGGTGACATGTGCTGCATTGTTTTAAAGGGGCAGCGGGATCACCATAGGGTGATGTCATGACAGTGTTGTAGTTGACGTAGCACTATTGGAATGATGTCACGTCAAACATGTCCCCCGCACATGTGCACACTAGGTAACCAGGTAGGGGTGCTAAAAATAGATTATTATGACCAGGCACTGCCAGGACAGCGACGCTCGGAGAGCGTTGCCACCCGGTGGTGCCAGCCGAGCGGCGCCACTCAGCGGCACCAGCCGGGCGTCGCCAAGTGACCAAAAATGAGCCAGAAAAATGGGATGGGGATCCCAGCACATCACATTTATATGACTTTGTCGTATGATAGTGAAACAAGTTTTACTTTGTCCAAAATTATATCGATTTTAATTTTAATTCACGGACTATAAAAATATTTGTAGCATTTGACAACTTTGTCGATTTATTTATTGTAAACAAATTATTGCAGGCATTGGCGGATCTAGGGGGGGGAGCCGCCGGGGGGGGGAGGGGGGGGGG
>JBCAUI010532695.1:0-23908 GCA_038406195.1 Haplosyllis anthogorgicola | reverse complement strand
CAAGAGTGAATTAAAAGCTAATCTAAAGATGGCTGCATGATCTAGAGGCCTTCAGATCTGATTAAATGGTTCGGAAATGCCAATCAGCTCCTCACAGTGTGAAAAATTGGTGAACAGGACTGCAGGGACCGATTGGCCAGGTGAATTAATACGGAAAGTTTGTAATATTTCAAAACCAAAGTACTTCAGTTATTTAGGTTAGGAGTGCAAATAATGGTAAAAAATGGTTGAATTTCATACAATTTTACAGCGGTTACGCGCTTTTGTTGAAATAGTTTGGAACAATAACAATAACAATACAGCGCTGATAACTATTTTACTGGCATAAATTCAGTACCGTCTGGTTCAAATATTTGGCTGGACAGAAAGAACTTGGCAACTCCGTCTTAGTGTAAGATTATGAAATTTTTTATTATCATGCATTTCATCTATTTTCAGACTAAAACTGATTTACCAAAGAAGAACAAAAACAATTATTCATGTCCTTTCATTTTGGGAATAACGGGTATTTTTCTGTAAAAGACACAATTTCTGTTTTAAGTGTGCACTGTAACTTTTTCTTTTAAACAAAGGAAAAATAAAAATAAATCCTCAAGCTTAATTTTCTTGTTGTTGTATTTTACACAACTGTGAGACTTAAAACGAATGAGCAAACAATTGCAGCTTTTGTGTTGATGTGTGTCAAAGAATAATATGCAGAAGATCATGGATCGGTGGCCATTTTGCCCAAAAACAGATACGAAAAGAACGTCGCCAAAATTGAGTAAAAGGGTCAAGTCCTCAGGAAACAAAATAAAAAGAAATCATCGTAATGAGTTCGTTTTGTACGTGTCTAATGGTTAGGAAGGTAAACTTATTGGGGAATTATTTCCTTTCTCTATGTTATGTGCAGTACTTGTGTGCATCGACACATTTCAATTTTAGTACGAGTCGGTAATGGGAGCGGAAGCTCCCTTATGAGGGGTGTGATACGCGAAGTCAAAAGGTCCATTTGCTGTGTTCACTGAATGTTACCCTGTGGGGGAAAAATACTGCTACATTTAAGTTTCAAAATATTTCTTGGATCTTGTAGAGATATTGACACTCGGAAAAGATTATCAGAAAATAGTCGTTCAAAAAGGTGTTGCATAGATTCAGATCTACTGATGTTATATCATTTCTCATATGTTATAAGGATTTCTTTTGCTATGAGGATTTCTTTTGCAATGAGGATTTCTCTTGCAATCCAGTGATATCTCAATATCAAATTGTCTAAAATTGATAAACAACAATAGCAGTATTTCCTCCACGCCATAGGAATTTTTTGTCTCCCTACAATGTGGCAGCACCTGACGGGCAATAAATACAAGATACACTTCGTACCCTTCTGCACTTTCATATCTATGGACTTAAAACAGCAATTTTGATCAAAAGAATTTTTGTTTTCTTTTTTTTTGTAACGACACATGAAATTAACATTGAGAAAAACTACCAAAATATTAATTACTATGATATAATATAATTAATAACCCTAAAACCTAAAGTCTTCATATTCATTCAAAAATGTAAATAAACAAATTTCAAATTTGTTCTTTTGTTAACACAAGCGATTATTTTAGTCTTTGTTATTCATATTTACAGATGTTTCCAAGACAACACAATAAACATTTTAATGTTACCATGCGTGTTGTGGCTGCGGGTGGTGCATAATGTTGAATATCAGTGGAACTGAGGGCACTGATATCTGAACTTAGATTTTAATAGAAATAAGGAGTTATTTCCTGTACTGAAGGATATCATTACTCATTATTTTAGTTCCATTTGCAAGTTATAATTTTGAATTAATTTCCTAAAAAATAATAGATTTGAATAGATAGACTAGAGGATTATTTGCTTTTTTCTTTTTTATTGATTTTAGCAGAAATGTTACAAAACATGGTGTATTGCCTTTTAGTCTACAAATAGGATCAATCAGTGCGCAGTGGAGAGTCATTCAATTAGATTATGACAGAAATATACCAGATAAGCTTAAACCTTTAATTTTGGTAAGATCTATCCAGCAATGTAAATAATGACCAAGGTATCTTAAATATTTCCGATAATCCTGTCGAAAATATAAACATAACTGTTAAAAAGGGATTAAAACTAAATTAACAATAGGACAATTTATAATAGACTTAAAAATTGTCTGTTTTAAAATTCACAATTTTTGACAATAAGTCATTTCACAAATTACAGTACAAATTCCTTTAGATAATAAGACATATTTGCTTATTTTATGAATAATAGTATACAAACCTTTCATCACAGGATATTAGCGCAGTATAACGTTATGATTTATGCACATGTCACAGTAAATCATTAATCTAGTGCGAATTACTGAGACAAATGTTAAGAACTCTACACGACCAGTGTTGTCTGAATAAAGGGCCTAGTGCTCGTCATGCATTTTAAACTTGTACCGTAACTTGCTGTACATGACATGTACGTGAAATAACATTTTCGTTTGGAAACTTGCATCAATATTAATATTTATTAATATTTATAAATATTAGCTTATTATTTGCCATTTCTGCTTAATTGAATATGAAGTATGTAAATTATCAGATAAAAGGTTCAAGTACCAGTATGACTTTGCGTTAAAAATCAGTTTCATTTGCATAACTGCATAAATGCGGACTTAATAAATGCGTGCGTGCACATGCGCGTGCATGTGCGTGTGCGTGCGTGCGCGCGTGTGCGCACGCGCGTGTGTGTGTGTGTGTGTGTGTGTGTGTGTGTGTGTGTGTGTGTGTGTGTGTGTGTGTGATAGGAAGTTCAATCATTCATGAATTCAGTCAAATTTGCAAATGTAATTTGCTCCAGTCACCAGTTACCCCGGTTTTTCATGAATTGTATCACGATCCAGCTCCTGAAATTTCTATCAATATGGAAACAGAACAAAAGAAAATGTGACATTGTTCCTAAACAATGTGTCTTTAAAAAAAACTAAAACAAATTGGTACATGACCAAATGGAACAGTCCATATTATAGCACAACAACCTGAATTTACAGCAGATGCTCTTTTCATGCAGGAGGTATTGTGCTGCTAAATTGTTGCACACTAAGAATATGTCAAGAGTATACAACTGAAGTACATCAAATTTACCACATATCTGTCTAAAGTTTGCAGCGAATGCATATCATTAGATGAAATATAATCTTTTAAGATAAAGCTTCGTGCCGTGATAACATAAGCACAGTAGGTGTTTCTATTGAGAAGGCCACTGATCGATCGGCGGTCATTTTTCCCCAAAACAGGTCTACGAGATGCTCCCACTTCCACACAGCTAAATATGCTTTGCTAATTAATGAGCCAAAAATGCAACCCATAAGCCCATCACACAAAACGTGTAGAACGTCGCCCAATCTGTTTCCAGATCCCATTGATTTTAGGAGATGAACAATTTTTATTATTTATTCAAACTGGTTTGTTGTATTATTTAATGATAATAAATATACAACAAAAGAGATAATAATAATAATTAATTTCTAAATTAGCATAAAATTATTGTTTCGATTAGCCGATATGTGACCCATGTACTTGCTACATAAAGCAGTGTGTAATTTCAAAAGATATCAGTGGAAAAATATCATTTTAAGTAATAATATAAATCCTGCTGCAGCTTTGAAAAGGAGCGTTTGGACCCACAGGAAGAAGAATGAAGACCGAATTTTTTGTGGCTGTGTTAGTGCAGCTTGTTACCTCGGCTGGTAAGTAAAAATCCGTTTGCATTTTCATTTATTCAAACTGTTCAATTCCATAATTTTTCATTACTTGTTTATGTTAAATTGAATTGACAAAGCAGATCAAGAATGATTACTAGAAAAAAGTTTAAGGCCCTCAACAATTGAATTTCACGGTGAGCTAATGCTAAGCTAATGTTAAACTTTTGATAAAGGTTCTACGACGATTTCTTGATCTGCAATAGAGTTTAAACCAAATGTGTATTATTAGTAGTGATTTGTGCTGATTTGCCTAAGTAAAAAAGCAAACTATCAGTTGATAGTTGCAAATTTCATGACCATATGTTAAAGTTGGAAAACATCTGTAATGAATGGAAATGAGTACAGGATATTTGTCTATTGATGTTGTTTAATGAACCTGAGTGAACAATGGGTTTAGGATTATGAAGTGTTTCACTTATAATTTGAACGTCATGATTTGTGAATATGAAGATGACAAGATGACACAAAATCCATGCTATGTGGTAAACATTTACGAATTGAATTGTGGAGATTGAGAATAAAGAGCATTAGTCAACCTTAAGCAGGAATCAAGTTTTGATTTTTGTTTTTGACAATATTGTAAATTTAGAATAATGGGAAAGAGATCCTATCAACTTTGGGAGAAGAGCTCGCTATATTTTAGTAGAAACAGTGTTGTTACACTTGATGGACAATAAGCAATGACAGAAATTGTTATAAAGTGAATACAACAGACATTAGTTTCGCGTGTGTCCATCACATTGAGGGGGCAGCACCTGACGGACCATAAATCTAATATATATCTTGTATTCTAATGATATAAAATTATAATTTTTCAGTTTCTGCCATTGTACCAACATCTGCGGTGGCGCCACCTCCTGTATCTACAGCAGCTTCAGGCTCTGGTATGTAAAATGTAGTTTATTTTTATCGTATTTTCATTTTCATTTCCCATACTGCATTAATAATGACAATAGAATAAAAATTGTTAGAATATTAAGCATTCCACAAAATTTGTCTTTTGGTTGTTAAATGAACTAAATTTGACAAGACTCAATTTTGGCTGTCCATCAAATTAAACTTTTAAATCATGAAATTTCTATTAATTTTGAAACATTATTGTTCTCAAAGTGAAGAGCCTTAATCAGACATTTCATCCTGTGTGTTTTGTTAATTTTTCGAAACCAAACAAGCTGCCTCCGTCACACCATCTTTGACACAAGCCCCTGTTGCCACCCAGAAACCTTTCTTGACACAGACACCCATGATCACTCAGACTCCAATGATAACTGCAACACCTGCTATCACACCAACATCTGTGGTGGCGCCACCTCCTGCATCAACAGTAACTCGAGGTTCAGGTATGTAAAATTTTTAAGTTTTAAAAATTTTAAGTTTTATCGTATTTTTGTTGTGATTTTCCAGACTGTATTAATAATGCACATACCAATACGTATGGCAAAATTCTGAATAATCTTCAAAGAGATAATAACTGCATTCCACCTTGTTGACAGCTCTTTTTTACACAGATCATTCATGTATTTCCATTTCAAAATTTTCTGCATTTTCTAAAAAAGTTATAATAAAAAATAATCTGCGAAAACTGGAATATATGTAACTTTTATGGTAATGTTAGCACCATTGGTTAAACATGCGATGCCCGTCCAGTGTGAAAACTTTCGTATTATTCTTATGTGCACTTGTGTCTTTGAATTGGACAAAAGCGTCCACTGTTCTCAAAATGAAGAGCATTTATCAGACATTTCATCCTCTGTTTTTCATTAATTTTAGAAACCAAACAATCTCCTTCCATCACTCCTTCTTTGACACAAACCCCTGTTGCCACCCAGAAACCTTTCTTGACACAGACACCCATGATCACTCAGACTCCAATGATAACAGCGACACCTGCTATCAAACAAACATCTGTGGTGGCACCCGCTCCTGCATCTACAGCAGCTCCAGGTTCTGGTATGTAAAATGTATTTTTTAAAGTTTTGTCATATTTTAAATGCATTGCAAAAATGAATTGGAAATTAGTTTGATCTGTTATAAAAATGACATAAACACAGGATACAGAACTACATTCTGATTAATTCAACCTATATTTAAAGAGATGACTGCATTCTGCTTCATTGACAATTTTTCTTAAGTACAACATGGTATTCTTTTGTTCTCTCACCCTTTCGAGGAGATACAGAACAAGGTATTATGTCTTGTGTTCGTTACAGATCACCCAACGGATTTGTATTTAAGGAGTGGGGTTCAAATCTTATCACAATATCTGGAATTCCCTTTAATGCCCAGTGGAGCGTGCATAGAGGACGGTCTCTTCTATCGCGAAATCCACATAGAGTGACAAATACATTGGGTGATTTGTAACATCCTTTTGTAAAACAGCTCCTGAAATGGATATCATTTTGCACCAATGGAATTCCATGCTGTGTCTATGAATAAGATAAAGTGCCAATTGTTCTCAAAATGAAGAGCATTAATCAGACATTTCATCCTCCATCTTTCTTTAATTTTAGAAACGAAACAATCTCCTTCCATAACACCATCTTTGACACAAGCCCCTATTGCCACCCAGAAGCCGTTCTTGACACAGACACCGATGATCAGCAACACTCCAATGATAACTGCGACACCTGCTATCAGACCAACATCTGTGGTGGCACCACCTCCTGCATCAACAGCAGCTGCAGATTCTGGTCTGTAAAATGTACTTTTTACAGCACCTTCAATATATTTCTGAGTTTATTTTTGTTTTCATTTCTTTATATTTTTTTCAATTTATCTGCCCTCAGTTTAGTAATCATTGTCTTCATTTGCCACATCTATGTTAATTTCCCAAGAAGGACTCAATTCCATGTCAAAAACAAGATATAATTCATTTCAGCTATTGCAGTTTTTGTCTATGTGACATTTTTGAACTCAGATTTTCAACCTGTAGCCGCATGATTGCATTCTATTGTTCTATTGTTTTAAAACATATGTGAAGTAGGTTCTTGCAATGTTATTACCAGCCAAAATAATAAGAAATAATTTGGGATTAAAATAAATACAACAGGATAAGATACCTACTGAATTTTTTCAGACATGTGAAATATTGGAGCTATTGCAAAATGAGTTTTTCTTACTTGCACCTTTATTTTGTACAAGAATAAATCCTACATATTGATAGATATCCTTATTTGTAACTGTAGGCAGAATATGATATTAAATGATGTACACCAGAAATGTCTGATATTTGAAGATTACTATCCAAATTCCAAAATCAGCTATGACACATACCTATAAGTAATTCAATTGTCTGTTATCCACCCTTTGTTATATAAATTACCTGTAACCTACTTTTTGCCCTCACACCACCTGATTGGGTGATTTGTACTCTTCCTTTGTGAAGTTTTCATTATGACCAACGAAGAAGTGACAAAAACTGTATGCCACTGCATAACGTAGATTTGTTATGATTAATGTTTAACAATTTACCCTTGAAACTCTTGTTTGTGCTAAATTTGAACAATGATGATTAAACAATGATTGATTAAAGGTTTCAGGTCTTGTATGATATTGATAGGATTGTTTAATCGATTAAAATCGATAATCAGTTAAAACTGTAGATCCGGATTAATGTACATCATGGTACATAGTCTCTTTTTCTAAAATTATGAATTATATATATCAATGATATGAACTCTGAAGAACACAACGTTCTAACCTAAATCTGTAACTATAGATGACTCCACTTCATCCTCCGGTTCTGGAGACGGCTCTTGCGGTGAGGGAATGAAACCAGCTGAATTAGCCCTTTTGTTGGACTCTACCTCCAGTATCAGCAAAGACAACTGGCCTGTAATGCTGGAACTTGTCAAAGATGTGGCTGAAAGGGTCAACTATGGACCAAATGAGGTAAGTTCCACATCAGTGCATTGAAAAAGTAAGTCGTTTACCTCCTTACCAATGTGTCATGGATTTGTATCCGATCTAAGTGGAAGTGATATGTTGTTCGCATCTGATCAATGTTAAGAGGGTAAAATTAGTTCCCATTGTCTCTTCATCTAAAGGTGATAGCTGATACTAAAGACTTGGTATCGCTAATTAGTATGGCAAATCATGTTACACAACAATAACATGGACAATCTGAAACAACCCTTACTTTGCACTGCATTTTCGTTAAAGAAAATACTTTATGATAACAGACTCGCATAACAGCCATCCGTTGGTCTAAAAAAGCAACAGAGATGATGTCATTGGACTAGTTCTCGGACAAACAATCATTCTTCGATGCTCTGGATTTAGTTCCATTTAAAGGAGGCGGAGGTCAGGTCCACAAGGCTCTGAACATGCTCGTGGATGATACGTTGAGTCAAGCTGTATCCAGAGATGTACCAAGGTAACGACTGCGTTGCCATTTATACATTGCAGGTCATTTTATCCTTGATTATGATGCGTAGACTTTCAGTTTTAGAATGGTTTTAGAATTAGAAGGTAAAATTTCTATCATTTTTTGACAACAGCACGCCAAAAACACAGCGTGAAATTTCTTCGTTCTCTGTTTTGTTTTCTCCGTTTCCAAAGTGAACTGACATGTTTCTAAACGGTATAAATAAGTAAGGCACCAAACTGAAGTATTCTGAGATCCAAATACTAGATACAAATAGGTTGTAGACTATTGCTGTTTACAGTTTCACTTATCGTTTTGCAGAAAAAGATAATTTTTAAATTGCATAACGCCCAGTTCGTTACACATCGTCTAAAAGCAAGACTTCGATTTCAAAGCGATAGCGTTATTTTTCAAGCTGAAATCAACTCCTGAAATTCCTATTATTTTGGAAAGAAAGAGAATAAAGAAGAGCAGAAAAGAGTATTAATGCGCTATTGTTCCAAAATTAAACCTGTGATTTCAGAATTGGTATTCTGACCATTGACGAGAAATCTCACAACACACCAGCTGCTTTAGCTGCTGCACAGAAAGTTAGAGACGATGGAATAAACGTGATTGTTGTTGGTGTTGAGGTAAGAGAAAGAGGAAGAAAGAGTAGAAAGAAGGAAAGAAAGCAAAAGAGTTAGAGAGAGAGGGAAGGGAAGGAAGGAAAGAGGGTGAAAGGCTTGAGGCTGGGACATATTTGTTAGATACCGTAAGACAGAAGACTCAGATGTACCTATCATTTCAAATAAATAAACTTAAACAGCAGTTTCATTAAATATAGTTCATTGGAAAAGTTTAATTTCAGACCAAAGGACCAAAGGACTCAAACAAAAGCACATTGTAGAATTCTAATGTTTCAAAATTGATAGAAAATTTCTTCTCTTGTGCTTCACTTTATTACAGTCGCAAGCAATAATAACTAATGTGCAGAAAACAAGATTCATAATTTTTAAAACAGAAAGTTTCGATTTTCTACAGAGACGCAGGTTTGACTATGATGAATTGGTCGGAATCGCCGGAGACGAATCTCGCGTTTTGAAAGTTGACAGTATTTTTGACTTCAATACAACAGAATTCCTTGACAAGCTAATGAGTCTTATTTGTTCAGGTAATTTGCAAAGCCTTTCCTTTGCACACCATGGTGTCTGATTGTACTTAATATTGTAATGTAAATAGGCATACACATACATGTAAGTCATGTGCATATGCATGCACACATAAAATGAGAATATCTACTTACTGACATGGATATCTTAACATACCTTGAGATGAATCATGTTATCAAAATGGGCAAAATCAACAGTTCAGTAGAGGAGTTTCATTCTAATGCTTTATTTCACTTTTCATTTCCAACGTATTGACAATACTGAAAACTTAAATTATCGAACATGATTTTTCATAAACACTATTTGTTCAATCGAACTTTATGACATGGACTGACAATCGAGCACCATTCTATTCAAAGAAACTTCAAATCACATTTTAAGAAACTTTTTCAAGTGTACAGTACCGTACCGATTCTACTGTTTTACTCTTTCTGATCTATTTGTTTTCTGAAGATTTTGCGTTATCAATTAATTTTTGCTTTTGCATGTTGTAAATAGTTGCTAATGGTGAAGAGAGACCCACAGGAACAACCTATACCCCCTTCAATGCCAGTGGAAGAACAGATAGGACCGGAGGAACAACATTCAACCCCAGTGCAGGAACAGATAGAACCGTTCCACCAACACCGATATCAAAATAATGGATTGTTCGATTTGGTTGTCAAGTGACATGAAGTTTGTTTTTAATCTGATTCACCCAGGACAACTGGTTTAATCAGGGTTTCAGGGGTTTTTTTATTTGAATTTGTCTGTCAAATCTTCCTTATGTATCATAGGAGGCAGAAAGTTGCAATATCTATTAATGCCTGAAAATTTAGTAAATAATTTGATGATAACAAATAACAGTAAAACAAAACTATTTTGGTGATCTGACCACCTTTAACGTTTTAACTGATCAATTAGATCTAATTTTATTTGAAATGAGGAACAATACTAGTTTCAAAGCTAACATTGATGAGATAGACAAAATCAAATTCATTTTAAAAAACCGGCATAAACCTTCATAATTGTTCCATTACTGTAGTTAGGTGGTGGTTGGTAAATATTATTCTCTAAGTTTTATGCTTTTGGACAATACGTTTGCGTTTGGCAATCAAGTGGCAGAGATTTCTCAAGCATTTAGAATGTAGCAAGATGAATTCTATGGAAAACAATTTATTAGTAATCACTTACCAAATTGTGAATTCAACAGATGAAATTACTAACAGTTTTGAAACAATATCACCTCAAAAGCACAGAGTAAAATTATCTTATCCTCTCTTGGGTTCGGTACTTCTCCAAATTGACAGTAATGTTATTATGTGAATGAACTTCTCTTAAATTAATTGTAAATAAATTTCATATATTTCCTGCTGTATTAAATATTTTGTTTGAGACAATAAAAGGATGGCAAAATTTACAACAAAGTTCCTGTTTGTTACCATATGTTCACATGCAAATACACTGTGTCGACCCAAGGTTATATTTTTAGCAGGCTTCAGATCACGAAATTATTACCAAAAGTTTATGGCCCCGCAACAATTTAATTTCATGCTGAGCTAATGAACGTTTATAAAATTTGACAGAAATGGACCAGAAACCACATTGGTTCCTCTTTAATTTATTTCTACACTTCAATTTTTAATAGTGATACAACGATATAACAAAAGTAATAATGAAACTTACTGTTTTCTTTACAACAATTAGCTTCCAACAAAAATAGAAAGGGATCCCATAACCTATGATAAAGTGAGTGTACAATAGAAGATTGATCCAAATTTCAGATCAAGAAAAAGTTTCGGTCCGGAAAATGCTGGTCTATGTGAAGTTCCGCCTTTAGTTGATTGCAATAGTATAGGCAGGTCAGTAGATGTCTCTAAACTCACTGAAATTTCGCGTCGAAACTTTTTAATAGGCCTCTATGATGATTTCTTGATCTGAATCCAAAGCAACTGCTGCTCTAAGGTATGGCCGTTAATTCATATCCCTGCAAAATACAAGATAATTAATTAGAGGGTTCAGGAAAAGTATAAATGTAATTTTAGGGGTTCAAAAATGACATGTAATTGAAATTTTGGTTGTCACTAAGAGTTTGGGTGTATTAAATTTATAGCCATATTTCTCTTTTTTTACTCTTTTACCAACTTCTTTACGATTTCTTTGCTGCACTCCTTTACTGTACTAGGTCTCCAAATTTCTATTTCTTATTCATGTACGCGTCCCTTCACTGTCTTTCTCTCTATTCCCTTCACGGATTAAGAGATTCATTTTTGTCATTTTAACCTTGGCTTCATTTGGCCAGCAGCAGCGCAGTGTCAGCGTATTTTCTGTATTCACTATTTAAGTACACTATAGTGTAGTTTCTGTCGTGAATTACTTAAGAACCTACAACCTAATCCAGAATGGTAATTCACCTGCACAGATAAGTTCCATCAGTTCTTCTAGGAATTCATCAGTATCAAGTTCAAGGATACTTTCAACCGTCAGAACACGAGATTCATCTCCGGCGATTCCAACCAACTCACTGTAGTCAAACCTACGTCTCTGTAAAGGTTTAAAAATATATTCTGTACAGGACAATGTATTCAAGTTTAACAAATATTACGCTTATTCAACATTGTGCATTTTTGTATTTCTTTAGCCCAATGTAATTACTAGACATTTAACTGAATATTGCCCATGTCTTTTTCCTACCTCCGGGATATTTACACCAGTTGGCGTACTTTTTCTGCTTACCTCCACACCTTTCTCCTTTCACTTACCTCTACACCAACAACAATCATATTGATTCCATCGTCTCTAACTTTCTGTGCAGCAGCTAAAGCAGCCGGTGTGTTGTGCGATTTTTCGACAATGAGCAAAACTCCAATTCTACCAAGAAATATGTTTCTGGATACTTTAATTTGTGAGAGACAATGAAATAAAAAAGATTCACATTGTTTTTTGTAAAAGCCAAAATTTCAAATAACTTTCCAGCGTGCAAGCTGGATTGAAGCTGACAAAATACTGTCAGATCATGAAATTACTATTAAAAGTTAAGCGTGCCTCAACAATTAAATTTCATACTGAGATCATTCAATTCAGTTGTTGCTGGGTCCTAAACTTTTGATAGTAATTTCATGATCTGAGTTGGAATAAAGCAATGACGTTTAGAATTCAAATCGATACATTGGTACATGAATGATACCATGTTTTGAGTTATTTAAGGCGAATGTCGTGATGCAGGTCGAATAGCAGATTAATAAAGGTTTTTCGAAATTCATTCATTAATGCCTAGAAAGAAGATAATTTAGGTCAATTACTAAAATTGGCGCTTTTAAGCTAACAAACTTGCTTAACTAATCAGTAATAACACAAAATTGTTTACCTATTCAGGCAAATTTTAGCATCGACGAATTTCTAAAAACCTCTAATTTATTGCAACGTAACCAGTTACCTTGCAACATGTCTGGAAGCACTTTGATTCAAAGTATCGTCATCCAGTAAGTCTAGAGCCTTGTGGACCTGACCACCTCCTACTTTAAATGGAACTAAATCCAGAGAATTGGAGAACGATTGTTTGTCAGAGAACTGGTCCAATGGCATCATCTCTTTTGACAGAATTTTTCCTTATAATTGTTAGTAGTATGATATAAGGGATTCCTGCATGTTCATGTGGGAATTCACGACGTAGGCTGTAGAAGGGCGATATCATCTAGTGAGAAATCCTCAGAGTAAAATTTCTTTGAGTGATTTGTGATGCAGGTCGACCTGCATTAGATTATTAACGCACATTGTGCATTGAGGGGTGTGTGCTAAAGTTTATGAAAACGACCTGTTAATCAAGAATAAAATGACCCATAGGTACATGGCAATGCGTTGTTTTACCTTGGTACATCTCTTGGTGCAGCTTGACTAAGAGTATCATCCACGAGCATGTTCAGAGCCTTGTGGACCTGACCACCGCCTCCTTTAAATGGAACTAAATCCAGAGAATTGAGGAACGATTATTTGTCAGAGAACTGGTCCAATGGCATAACTTCTGTTGACTTCCTGGACTAACGGATGGCTGCTATGCGAGTCTCTTATGGAATGATAACGCGTATTTTTAAGAATGGTTAAAGCTAAACCTATGCAAAAGGTTGTGGTTTAGTCCAAGTCCGTTCCTGTGAAAGATCCACATTGGGTTTTGAAATACATGAACACCATAAGTCTGAAATAAATGTAACAGTGAATAGATTAAATGGTCCATAGTCTATAAAACAAATCTAGTGTACTTGAAATGCTATCAGTTCCAACAAGGGATTCAGCAGTATCAAATTCAAGGAACAACCAACCATCAAACCAATTTACTGTCTTCATTAATACAGAATTTGAATTTGGTATCTTTGGTATTTATAGACATAGATCTATTTTAGTATACGAACAAATATAGTCAATAATTGGTAAACTTACTCCATTTGGGCCATAGTTGACTCTCTCTGTAACAGCTTTCACAAACTGTCTCATTACAGGCCAGTTCTCCCTGGTAATAAATAATAACTGTGGGTGGAGTCCAACAGAATGGCTAATTCAGCTGGTCCTATGTCCTTACCACAAGATGAAGAAGGTGGTTCACCTGTGACAACAAATTCTGTACCTATGTTTTCAGGATCTGGCAGAGATCCATGGCAGAGCCTAAAAATCCTATCACTTCGGGAATAATAGAACCTCACAACAGGAAAGTTCCATGTTTTACTGGGTAAATTTCATACTTGTTTCAAATCCTAAACAATGGCTTAAGGAGCAATAAGTCATCTCATTAGTACCAGGGTCTGTCAAGGATTCCTTTACAAGATACTGAGGTTTTATAATACCAATCAAATGAATCATTAAATTACTATTAAAAGGTCAGGGCCCAGCAACAATTGAGCTCATTCAATTCAATTGTGGCGAGGCGCTAAACTTTTTATTTTAATTTCATGATATGTTCATATTAAATATGGTTTTAATTCAATTTAAATAATTTATTTCACCACCTGAACGAGTTTTTTAAAGTGTGCTTCAAAGTTTCGCTGAATAAATTATTAAGGCGATGTCGATTTACCGTAACGAATTGTATTAAGTCAATCTCTTTTATAAATCATAACGTTCAAATTTTATACTAAATTTCTTGTGAAATTTGGTCTTTCTGCAAATAACGTTTTGTGTAAAACAGTGTTCATCATTTGTCATTGATATTTGATATTCATGAACCAAAATTCGTGTTTAAGTGATAGAAATACAGTTTAAAATGCGACGGTTGAAAAGAATTTAAAACTAGACTAAAAAAGAAATGAGGAATCATATTTTGCACTAAAGAAAAGCTTCTGCAACTGGTGACTAAACTGGTGACTTTACGAACCTTAGTAATAGTCTTACAATCTGTCATTTCTAAGTCACTAATATTTTAATTGTTTCAACATAATTAAACATCAATTCAATTAGACATTGTCTCCATCTGCCTTATATACTCTTACACATATACATGCTATAATGGAGACCCTTAAAGAGCACAGCGTGTTTTTTATGGAAACATAAAATGATAAACTTTTCAGGAGCTGGTCGTCATGTGGAATTTTGGTGGACTGATGCGATCCTTGTGTGCAGTTGTGGGATTTTTTTTAGATTATTGACCAACACTTTTGCAAATTCAAACGGATGAAAAATAGAGATGCATAAAATCAGGTGAAAAAGATCAACCATGAAAACCAAATTGTAATACAATAGTATCAACAGTTTCTTTCACGCTAGGCCATCACAAGATAGGAAGAAAATCTAAAGTTGGAAAAAGTTGAACATTTAAACAATTTCGAAAGAAATTTCGACATGAAAGTTAATTACGTTAATATTTTTTCCTCTTAAGTTTTCCAAATGATTCATTCGTAATCCATAGTTCATAAAATCATTGATACTAAAATTTAAAAAATCTTAATGGTAAAATCTTTATTTGGTTAATTTGAAATGAATGGACAGAACAAAGATTGATATCACCAGAGGGCTAAATGGTCTTCATTTTATTTCCATACTAAAGGCCATGGGTATTGATTGTGGAATTTGTCTATGCTATTTGTGAAACAATTTCAACGTTATTAAAAGTCGATTGAAAATAACAGTCTCTACCTGTGAATATACATAACAACAAAATGCCAGGTTTAGAATTATCGCCTTACTGATCCTATGGTTGTGGCCTTGGGTACGTATGCCAAATCCTGATTGGATATGAGTTTTGGTGTGGGCATCAATATAGTCTATCACCGTTACACGTAAAAACAGATGTTCGTCCACTCAAGGTTTTTCCAAATTAAATTTCGCTTGTTTAATTAGGCAAATTAGCCTAATTCACCTAATTAGGCAAAACATTTAGGCAAATTAGGCGAACTAGGCTAACAAAATAATAAGGAAAACCTTGGTTATTTCCATTACAAATCAAACAATGGATTTTGACTCCATGGGGATTTGTTACTACATGATATCTCCCTCTGTAACTTACATCGGGAATTCCCACAGGCGCATGCAGGAGTCCCTGATATTGTGACAACTAATTGGACTGCTCCCATTCAAAAAACAAATCCATTGGGTGATCTGTAATGATTACTTCTTTTGTAGGGGTTAATTCTAATCTACGACAAGGCATTGTGGGCGAAAGTCATTACAAGATTTCTATATCAGTTGGACTCAGAAGCTCAGCATGAAATTTTATTGACCTAAACAAGGACGTGCATTGTTCCCCAACTGATACAGAAATCTCGTAGTATGAACATTTGAAACACTGAACAAACACACAGCCATACATAAACCTTTGGTACAATAAGAAATGCACCACAATAATATAATTTCCAGGTAGTAAGTAACTTTATTGATACAAATGAAAAAAAAAGGTCTATATTTCTATTTGGTAGGGTAATCTATATTACCATCTGGGCATGCAAAGTAAGCGCGAGTTCATTATGTGGTAGTATCTTGATTCGCAGTGCAACAACACTATTTAATATTCAGCATAAATCCAGGTATTTATTTCATTTACATAAGGGTATTAACACATTTGCAAATTTAAACTGATGAGATATCTAGATACATAAAAACGGATTTTAACCTTTTTCGCTGGTCCTGGAAATGTTTTGCATATTCTGGGGTAAAGGAGATCACGTTCCAGATCATGCTCTGTTTCTTCTTATCATTTCTTCTTATCTTCAGCGATATGCAAATTAGGGACTCTAAAGCAAACTCGCTTCTATTAAAGCTGGTCTTCAGCTTGAATTCATCAGCACTATGTTCCCTGTCTCATGTCCCTGTCTCGTGTTCGCATTTCAAGACGCACTAAAAATTGAGTACAGATTTAAAGTTGATTTAAGACCAATACATAGGGTTTAGGGTTAAATATGAATTTATTCTCATATTTGTGAATAACGCATGAAGCAGATGTTATAAGTAAATATTTATGATGTGTTGAATTAATATTTTGTTTATTGTCATTTCACTGCAATATATAAGGATACGTAGGGCATTTACCAATTTATAGTTTCTTGCGCACTTCCTCGCATGCACTGAACAGAGAAATTCGATAGGTACAAACTGCAATTTATTTATTCTAAATTCAAACTCCTTATTCTAGTCTACTTTATTGTTACTTTGAAAAAAAAAACCCAGTAAAACCAAAGGATGTCGAAAAAGCACAGTTGTTTTTAGAAGTGCGTAACGTTCACCCCACTTGGCGTCAGACAGAGAAATAGAACACTCGCACAGGATGAAGACTGCAACAGTTTTGATTCTACTTGTACATCTTATTTCTTGTGCTTTGGCTCAAGGTTAGTACAGTTCCTCAAATTCGTACCAATTAGGAAACGTACAGAACAAAAGAGTAAACTTAAAGATTTCAAGTTGTGCTTATGATATGCAATTGTTCCAAAATTAACAGAAATTTCATCCTTTGCACTCATAGCAGAGGAAAAAAAATTATCAATTTCATGAAAAATTTTAATCCTCTGAACTCATAGCAGAGGAACAAAAATTATCAATTTCATGAAAAATTTTAATCCTCTCCAGGAACATCCCTTCGTTCCAAAAGTTTTGATTATTTTTAATGTTCTAAACAACAGTCCTTTTTATCTGACTAAAAGAATCAGTTAAGAAGGAAGTAAACTATGTGGATCATAGACTTTTATTTGCAAACAAAACGTATTTTATGTTCGCTACCGACAGAAGGATGTGACACCTGCACCAGTGGGGAATGTAAGGAATGGGTTGATGCTATGAACAAATATAGATCTATGGCTGATCCTCCAGCTGCTAATATGTCTCCAATTGTAAGTATGTGTGTTGGCCATTCCACGAATTGCTAAATAAGTAATTTCTTCGAACTAAAAAATTAGCATTTCCTGAAACAGGTAATATTGCTAAAAAGATAAGCTTTCTCCGAATTAAACAGATTCGAGGCGTGTATATTAAAAAGCAACGTGCACTGGAACAGCACACAGTATGTATTCTTCACCTCAATTCGTCATTATTTCAGTGTTGGAGCAATGATCTGACCGATAATGCTCAGGAGCATGCGCAAAAATGTCAATTTGCATACAGGTACGTGTCAAACTGTCAATGGCAAAAATGATCAATTATTCCTTAAAACCAGATTCAAAATATGTATTCCCGTCTAACACCAGGGAAAGATGCATTTCAGGGAATTTTTCTTCTCTGTTGTCATTGCAAGTAGGTTTTTTCCCAACAATCGCAATCTAATGTAACGGGAGAGGTGACTAACTGTTTAGTCTTGAGTTACTCTAAGGCATACCTAAGGCATACAGTGCACATTCTATGACCACCATAAAATTGACCGCATTGTTCCTTCCATTGCCACTTTACAAAGTGTTAAAAACGGGGTTTTTTTTCTGATCTGTAGTTATCTACCAAATAAGGCAACGAATTTAAGGACTCTTCCCATGTTTCCAGTGCAGCAGCGCTTAAAGGTCAGTTTGGAGAGACATTGGCGTTCACCTCCGGAAGAGAAGTGGCGACGTCTGACGAAGTTGTAGCGGAATGGTACTTGGAAAAATCAGCCTATGATTACGACAGCAACACCTGTCCAGGTGGAATTTCATGTCTCCATTACACACAGGTAATTTTGAGTCAGAGCAAAACAGTTTACACTTTTTAAACTTTTTAAACCTACCTAAGTACCGCTGCTCAGGACCAAAAAGTAAAAGCTATACTGAAGACTGTAATTTCCGGGATTTGCGTCATTAAACTGAAATAACTGTAGTTAAATATCCTTGTTCTATTGGGGTATTTTGCATCTTCATAATTAAGTTTTGAATTAATTTGCCTTAAGGATGGATTGTCTTTTGTAGGTAATGTGGGCTGACACATACAAGATTGGTTGTGCAAAAGTTTTCTGTGAATCAGTATTCGGCATAATGATTGTTTGCAACTATGAACCAAAAGGGTACGATTTTTTTTCAAGTTGACAACACAAATTGTACAGTTTGAGAGCAATAACTTGGTACCAAAATTAATGGCTTGGAATATTCTTTAATTGGTTACATTTAGTGTAATTCTACAGTGGACTCTTTATTTTATACGATTCAAAAACATGCAACAAGACTGCAAATTCTGCTGCATTGTTGATATTCTGATGTATTAAAAGTTAAAGTCTGAATTTCAATAACTCAGCATGAAAGTCAAATGAAAATTTCATGCAGAGTTATTGAAATTCGGATGTTCATGATCTGGTTCTTCTGTTCAACTGCTCAACTGCACGCAGATGAATGTTAAAGTAAAAACATCAAGAAAAAAAGTTAGACCATCAGTTGCCGGATCGATAGCAAAAAGTACAAATTCTAATCTTCCTTTGTACACGATGTTTACGCTTTGTCCTAATTATGTATTTCAGAAATGTAGGCAACCAAAGACCCTACCAGAAGGCGTAACTCAGACTAATGGAATCCGAATCGTATATGTTTAAACACAACCTGTGTGGTTTATTTTGGAACAATAGAATTTCCTCTATTTTTTGTTCTGAAGACAAACAATGTAAAATTATATTGTTTCAAGATGAATTGAAAGTCATCTGATTCATTGAATTCAACTGAATACATTTAAAGTGTACAACAGTTGACAAATTGTAGATTGTATTTATTGTCTATAAGGTGCTGGGGCGGCAGAAAACTCCTATGCTTTACTATTGCAGTTCTTCACATTATTACACAATAACTATAAAATTCCGCTTCATGTACCCTACTAAGTTTATATTAAGTGAAATAAATAAGATGTTTCGGCAAAGTATATTTTGTTAGATTATCTATTTATTCTAGCATTGGATGAATTCTAATTTGGTGACAAATATGACACCTTTCACATGCTCAAGACACATGGTCCTAATTGGAACCAAGTGAAATGGAAAAGATGTATGCGTAATTTGAGGGGAAACCAGAGTTTAGCAAGGTTTATATTGTTAACTAGAGCCAGCCCCGTCTACTTCGGGGATTCCCCAATTTCTGTGCATTTATTTGTGATTTTAAGGTTAGTCTTGATCAAAATAATGGGCACAAGTTAACATCGATGCCATATTTGTTTACATCACAGGTCTTGGTGCACCGTACCTTGGCATGAGGCCCGGACTGAGAGGTGTGGGGTGTGTCCTCAGACCCCATGGATAGTCTTGTTATCCCATTGGTACGAGGTGGATCACTTATGACTCGTGGGCTCTGACATCCATGACATCCCCCCGTGGTTCCTGGACGCCCCTAACATTGTTAAACTATTAGCTTTCATAGGATAATTGGATAAGACGAAATTGGTACTTTTAAGTTTCTTATGTCTCCCATGCAGATGTGACATCTTCTGGAAATGGGTTAAACTAAATGTTCTCACTTCACCCAACCTCACCTCACCCAAGTCAATGCCCCAGTTCCTGACCCTGCTCAGTCCAAGGCCCTTACACATTGCACAAGGACAATGGAACCTCAAAATCATTTATATACATTGGATCCAAGCAGTCATGCTGCATCACTTTTGCACATAGATCCAGAAACAGAAACTCCCCAACTTTAATCACAAATTCAAAATAAAGGCCCAGAAACATCATGCACAAGTCATACACATGTAAACTAATCACGTCTACACATACAAAAAATAATAAAACCCCTCCCCAAGTGGCAAATAAATTATTTTTTTGTGCACTGTGTTTGGTATGCTTGACTTGTTTGACAACACATTGTTCTCAATTGCAAAAGATGTGGAATGCCAATTATGTTTGATTAAATGCCACTTTCCAGCTCTCTGGAAGGTATATAAAGGACAATCTATGGAAATCTTGGTCATTCTCTTGGTGTCTGTCCCTGAGTAAAGACCTCTGTGTGCACATTCCCAATACAAATGATCAATGCTGTTCCATGCTGTCATAATGAAATCCCATTTTCAGGCCTAAGAATTTCATTGCAAAAATATCCACATATAGTCTAGATTGTAGTTATTTTATTAATTTAGAATACTAAAACTACACGGGCCATTTACCAACCTTAAATGGGTGATATCAGGGGCTCCAATAGCATTCCAAATTTTGTAAATTCGCAAAAATCCAGAGAATGGAATCAAAGGAAATCAAACGAATCAAATGAAATCATAGAAAAGACATTCAGAAAGATCATTGACTGAGCATCTAAATTGTAAATCAATTGTTTGCACCAGTACACAGATATCATATAATTTTGGAAATGAAGAGAACAAAGGAGAGAACGAAACAATTTCATGCTACGCTTATTGATGCGCTGTTGTCAAACTTCTGATATGAATTCCGTGTACTGTTGACTGTGATTTAATATATGTGATTTAAAATATAGGGTCAAATGAAATGAATTTAAGGGACTGTACATTTTTAAAATTAGATAAAAAGATGCCGTTTTTGGTGGATATTGATAAAGAAAAATGACAAACAGAATTTAAAATACATGTATTTTCCAAAATTCCGAAAATATCGTTGGTGATTTCGATATAGGGACACCTACTCCAGTTATTTCATGATCGGTTACATAAAAGAAAAACCTTTATTGCATTCATGTGTAGAGTACACATCACAAGTTCAATATTTGATACACAGTTATTATATAATTACATTTATAATAGTCTTCTTTATTACACACTTTTATCTGAAAAAGAGAAGAAAAGAAACATTAAGGTTGTATTCGAGCTAAACACATAGCCCGTTGGTCAACCTATGGTTAAATATTAAAAAGGAACAGGATGTTACACAGAACGTTTGTAGGGAAGGATAAGATCAAATTTTAAATAGAAGCCTTATGAATTTCAACTTGTGGAGACTTTTCTTAAGCCAATATTTTTAATGTTATATTTGTTACCATGAGCTTGGGACAAAGTGTGAACCAAAAATGTTTGGTGCTAGCTTGTTAAAAAATGAAATACGTTAAATAATACAGATCCTGAAATTCCTATCATTTTGAAAAGATGCAGAAGAAAAGAGAGAACAAGAGAATTCCATGCAGCACTTTCGATATGTTCTTGTTCCAAACTGATTAGGAATTTTATCCTTTGTTAAAGCAGCTTGTTAAAGCAAATTACTGTTTCAGTAGTTTCTTTTCTCTCCATCCTGGAGGAAGAGATTCATTTCCATCTGAAAGAACACAGTTAGATTGACTATGTTTCTTCCTTTTTAGTATTGAATGAACATGAACAGCTCACAGTCTTAAATCCATTGTCCTACCCTTAATGCAGGACAGAAAGACAGGCACAGATAGAGAGAGACAGACAGAGAGAGAGAGACAGAGACAGACATAGACAAAAACACAATATCGCCAATTTACCTTCAAATACCGAATCAATTTAACTGTGATATATAAATTATTTTAGCCTTTGTATCATTAATTTTGTTGTTCAGGTAATGTACATTGTATTCCAGAGTTTTTTAAGTAGCTGCCAATTGCAATTTCACTAGTATGCCGAAACAGGACTAGACTAATGAATCATTGAGACTTACCATCGTTGATGTTGCTTTTACCTGAA
The DNA here is from genome assembly GCA_038406195.1 of Haplosyllis anthogorgicola. Taxonomy (NCBI): domain Eukaryota; kingdom Metazoa; phylum Annelida; class Polychaeta; order Phyllodocida; family Syllidae; genus Haplosyllis; species Haplosyllis anthogorgicola. The sequence goes on along the minus strand of JBCAUI010532695.1, from coordinate 1,656 downwards.
AAGGCAGATTTTACAATCACTAAAATTCCAAAGAATCAGTGACAGAAAAAATAAGTTAACAAAATTATATATACTGGGAAAAGTTAAGAGTCACATTGGAAATTTAAATTGGGTACATTGTGTAAAGCATAATCATTTATAGGCACTGTTTTTAATAACTCTGCCTGTCAGAAACAATAAACAAGAGTATTTTTCGGAAAAGACTTTTAACACGATTCTCCCGAAATGACGAAAAGGCCGATTGCGTTGTTTTAAACAAACTGCAATATTGGCAGGCTTATGAATGATAGGTTCGATTCCAATATCATATTTAAATTCCAATGGATTGTAGATATGTTCTCAGATAAGTGCATCACTTAAATACATAACTTGTATCACTCATTGTGATTTGTTTCTGGTCCTTAATTTGAGCACATGTACAATCTAGACTGTTGTGTTTAGCAAGTTTACCACAAGCAAAACATTTTTTTACTTGGTATATATAGTTATTCTCCGGCTTACAAAACAATTGGAGCTTCAAGAAAGTGCATTGAAACTCTGTAATTTTTCCTTATAAAGTTTAGGATGGAAGACATAAAAGGCAAAATGACCTGCCACGGCTGAAGACCGAATCTGACAGGCGGATCCGACACATCGTTTCGCTGAAGGACAGTTTGGTGCTTCACACGGAGAAGAAGAACCTGCAATACAAAAAGTGTTAGTTGGAAAATATAGCCAAGAAGTGGCGACATTTACTGAACGCTTGAATGCTGTATCGTTTATGGGTGATTCAAACAGAGGACCTCCAAACGCATCAATCATGTACCACTGCACCAGAGTCATTTGTTTTTGACTTATTGAATTTCTAAAACGAATTTGACTTGCTTTAAGTCACAGTTTAATACGATTGAATCTATGTTTCATCAAAATTGCTTGATAAGCCATGTATTAATTTAGTTTGAATATATGTACGGTTAGAAATCCATTTAAAGCTGACGACTGATAAGATAAACTTTTGACATACTCAAGTGAAACTAATGATAACTGACCAGATGTTGTGACGACGATCATAAAAGTGATGAGAATAAGCAGCTTCAGCATGACGATACTTGCCACACCTATTAATATCAATGATAATTATCTAAAATGAGAAGCCTTTAAATGTATCATCTCTATCATCTTTATCCATAGTCCTCAGTTCTATTTGGTGTCATTTTGTGACTTGTCCCATGGGGAAACCGTATGCAGTAATGCACATGCCTCATAAATGTCCAAATCACGAGTCAATGAAATTCCTTTAGCAAAAGTAGAACAGGTAAAAAATTGTCTGTTGGCAGTTCTTTATTCTAGGTTCTTTGAAATGGAGCTTTACTAATTAGACTAGTTTGTGAACTTAAACTAATTGCTGGACGTCTTAATTGATACCTTAAATGTGTTTCTTTGTATTGAAAACTTATTTTGTAGTGATAAGTCATATAAATTTATGTATTTCCTTATATTTTTCTTTATGTTGATGCAATATGAAAAATTGGTATTGGATAGCACATATTGATACGGCTTCTATTTTGAATTATTTGTGATGATTGGTGCATTGAATGGTTAGGATGTGCTTAGTGTTGACATTGCTGACAACTAGTGCATAACAAGTTACCTGTCAATTGTTCCACAGTTAAATGG
>JBCAUI010532684.1:0-11237 GCA_038406195.1 Haplosyllis anthogorgicola | reverse complement strand
CCAGCCGGATAGCCTCAATCATACATGAGATCAAGACTAGAGTTGCTCATCTACAGTGGGACAGCCTCTGTGAGGTGGGGGAGTCATTGCCCAAAGAATGGCATGACTTGCAGGTGAACTTTGTATGGGCTCACAATGACACTGTATACCAGTTGATGTGTGACATGAGGTTCCACAGTTGCGGGGAAATGACTCGCAAGTTCAATGTGCTAGGAGTTTGTTACGATCCTCAGGACCCTTAGGTCCCAGAGGGAGAACCCAGAGCATCTGAGTACATTGACTGCGAACTCACTCCATAATCTCCTGTTCCAAGACTTGAACACTGGCACCTTGGACCAGCCTGGTTGACCTCCAGCAGGTCCCACCATCTCACAGATGACCATGGGCACCAGCACAGGCACAGGCCCCACTGACATAACTCCTGTGACACCATGGAGGTGGCCCATCACCTCTTATCCCTACATGTACCAAAACTGAGAGTGGCACTCCACTCCTCAAAAAGGCTCAGTTGCTCCTTGACAGAGTGGATGTTCCAGGCACACGCAGAAGGGTAGCTACAGCTACCATCAGCTTGACCAATAGTGGCACCCGTCAACACAAAGAACTACAAGGCCATGACTCATCAACAGCAAAGAGATTGCATTTGCAACCAGTCGGCAGCAGCAACCCGGCCAAGAAGTCCCGCTTCTTCAGTATGGAAGACATTGAGGAGATTGATGATGAGGACGAGGTGGTAGTAACTGCAGCATCGGTGATGCACAGTGACATCTCTGGAGCTGGCAGGTCTAGATATGCTGCACCTGGATATGATCAAGACTGTGAGAACATCATTTCAGATGATGCTGATATCGATGATGAAGAGATGTTTGTACAAGGTTTCGATCCCGAGGGCACCACGACACCACATCGATCAGTACCTCCTGATATTGAAGGACTGAAAAGGCAAGCCAGGACCAAGATCTGGGAGGACTCAAAGGTGGTTGCACAGAAGTGGGAAGAGACCCTTGCTATGCAGGGCATCTCTTTAGTCATGATGAAGGAGGATCCTCAGCATGCTGCCATCCCTCATGTGTTCTTTTGGACTAACAGTCCAAAGTGGGAAAAACATGTCCGTGTCCTGGAAGCTTGCCTGAAGAGCCAAATGCTGAGATACAAGGTCCCAGCATGGGCAATGTCCCTCTCTGAATCAGAGCAGGTGACACTGCATTAGGAAGCATCCACACTTCTTCGTGACTGCTAGCACTGCTGAGCTGCATGCCAACTACGTTCTTTGCCCACCATTTGCAGAAGGTGCCCTTGCGGGTTGCAAGTACCTCAAGAGGATGACTCACATGCAGTGTCCCTGGTGTGTGTGCACAAATGCCAACATGCCTTCACTCCTCGGGGACATAGCTGTGGAGCACTATGGCTTTTGGTTTGCCTGCACTTTGTGTGAAGCTATACCAATGGATGTGACCAATTTCCCAATGTATAAGGATACATCATCACTGAAGGCTCACTTCAGAAGGCACCACAAGGATATGCAAGCAGACTACTCGAGTCCCGCTGCACCCCCGTGCATCTCCACGCACTACCTGTATCTACAGCAGTGCCCAAAGGCAGGGCCATAAGAGTCATGTCAACCACCTCTGCAGGATGCCACGGCTGCTTCCAGTGCCAGTGGCTGCTCCTAGTGCCATGGCCACCCATTCTGCAGAAGGCATGGTCTCTGCAGTTTCTTACCAAAGATGACATTCCATTCCAGTACAGCACAGTATTTTTAATCACTGTCATCACTTGAGATTTATGTCCATCCACCACTGGTGTGTTTGACAGGTGAAGGGGAGTGCCTGAGCACTTGTTGCGGCCCCACTATCACCTGTACTGCTACAGTAACTACTCAGATATCAACAATTTGTTAGCTTTTAGCCATTTTACTCAGTATCTTATCGTAATGTATAAAGTTAGACCTTTTACCATGTAAGTTTTATATCATTTTACCGTGTATTTTAAACAGAACTTTTTACAATAAACCTATTTACATTTGATAATGTGTTTGTGTTTCCTTTTATTGTTACAAGGTGTTTCGGGTAAGCATTTAGACAGCATCCTGATACACTGTTATTGGTACGGTTTAATATTGGGGTCCATAATCCCCATCAGCGGTACTCAGGGTTACACACTCCACTAGGCCACCGTGGTTTTGAGGGAAAATTCAAATTTTTTCAAGGCTGCAGGTACTCACATGTTCATAGCTGCCCCTCTCTGCCCCCGATAATTAAGGTACAACCACATACTTTGGCACTGCCATCCCCTCAATAGTACCAATTTTTGCCCCCTTGATTGGGACTGTAGTTCAATCTATCTAGTGGCACCCACAGTAGCCAAGAGGCTGCAGGGGGTGTCACTTGGGCTAGCATGTCATTGTTTGTTCCCATCTAACAGGTGTGGTTCAGTCCACAGCATCATCAACATCCCCTTCTAGCAACTCTGTTAACTCAGGGGTGCTGACACACTGTGCAGTGGAGGGTTCCTTGTCATATTGGGATGGTTCAACTTCCATCCCTGGTAGCACTCAGTAGATACTGAGGCCCCACCCATGAGGCACTGTTCTCGCCAACAGCCCCGGAACTTGGGCACTGGCTGTTACTGCTTGTGGCTTCTCTTTCACTGTCCCGATTGGACAGGTCACATCATAGGTTGCTGCGGGGTGTTGGTGAGCATATGGATTCCTGCACATAGGGGTAAGCTTGGCTCTTAGTTGTCCTCTTTGCCATCAGCAGCGGCTGATACGAGCACAACCTGTTGTGGTGGACAACCCTCTGATTGCCATTATCACCCTGGATGCGATATACATGGGTGTCACCTGTGACTTGCTCCACCACAATGTATTTCTCATTACTCCAGTTATCCTTGAGCTTCTGCTTGCCTACAAAGGCATCCGTATGCAGTAGGACGATGTCTCCGGGCCATAGAATAGCTGTTCCTGTTCTTCTGTCATATAGCCTTTTCTGTTGCTTAGCTTCAAAGTCCTGGGCTTCTCTGGCCACTTCAAAAGTGAGGCACAGGTGCTCCTGGACTGAGGCGATGTACTCAGGCATGCGTTTCATGCGACACTCCCGCTGAACTCCCAGCAGCCAGCATAGTTCGGTGATCACTTCACTCATGAAGTTCTTCCCTTGGTCACTGAGAAGTTGGGAAGGCACTCCAAAGACAGAGATGAAGTTCTCATAGAGACACCTAGCTACTGTTTTAGCTTTCTGATCCTTTGTAACATATGCCACTGTGAAATGGGTAAAATGGTCCATAATGACCAAGACGTTTCGAACCGGAGTCTTCTGGTTCAGGGGAGCAACTTGCTCCCAAGTTGTGTAGTCCACATGTACTATTTCTAGCGGAGCTGTGGCCACTATGGGCTGCAGCAGGGCAATCTTGCCTTTTCCCTCGAACTTGATGCATCTTTGACAATTCTTGACTATGTTGCGAGTGTAGTCTACCATCCCAGGCCACCAAAATCGTTCCCACAAGAGGGATATTGTGTGGGCCTGGCCCTGGTGACCTGCATGTCGATTGCAGCCATCTAGTGCCCATTGCTGCTGTGATCTGGGCACCACAAATTGGAGCATGGGCGTGGTTTCACCCTTTGGGGTATTGACATAGTTTTTCGTCTTGGATCGTGAACGTGTCCTGCTGGTGAACATAGGCCTTGCCAGCCTCAGTGGAGGCCAAGCTGCCCAGTGTCTTCTTTAGCGTGCCTTTCTTGCTGCTTCGGATCCACTCCAGACAAGCTTTGAGACATTCGTCCCCTTCCAGCTCCTGTTTCCAATCGATGTTGGGGATTGGACAATAATGCATGTGTCTGATCTGGACACATCTCTTGACATCCTGCAGGGCTGTATCAGCTGCCTGCGCCACCATGGGCAAATACACCTCAGCCTGATCAGAGGTGCCTGTCAAGAGTCCACCAAGGGGGATGCGGACCTCGTCCCCCTGTAGCGCGACGTTATCCTCCTTCATTGGTGGCAGGGAATCCAGGACCTTTTGCATCTCAGCTACCCTGAGGCGCTCCTCCTGGAGGCTCAGCACATCTGCTACTCGGTTCCTGGTTCCCTTCACGTATTCTAACTTGAAGTTGTATCCAGCCAACGCGGCCACCCAACAATGACCCGTGGCATCTAGGTTTGGAGTACTCATGATGTAAGTCAATGGGTTGTTATCCGTCTTCACCATAAATGGAGAGTGAGCCAGGTACTCTTTGAACTGCTTTGTTACAGCCCAAATAAGTGTGAGAAACTCCAAATGACTGGAGTGGTAGTTTCCCTCATGCTTGCTCAAGGCGCGGCTCCCATAAGCCATGGGATGCCACCTGCCATCTGGTCCTTGTTGGCTCAACTCAGCCCCAAGGCCTTCCTTTGATGCATCAGTGTACAGTCAGAAAGGCTCATTGAAGTGCGGTAACTGTAACACTGACTCTGTCAAGAGTTCCCTTTTGAGGTCCTCGAAGGCAGCCAGGGCTGCTTCAGACAGCTGGACCCGCTCCTTTTTCTTGGTGGCACCCTTGCCTTGCAGGTACTCATTGAGTGGTAGGGCCTTCTTTGAAAAGCCCTTGATGAACCTTCTGTAGTGTCCTGCCAAGTTCACGAAGGAGTGGATCCCAGTGTATGTAGTCGGTGGTGCTGCCTCAGCTATAGCTTTCAGGTTGTCTTTGCTAGGCTTAATGCCATGCTCAGACACATGGTGAGCAAGGTAGACAATCTCCCTCAGGAAGAAGGAACACTTCTTCAGTTTTAGTTTGTGGCCCTTCTTGTGGAACCGCTGGAAGACAGCCCTAAGGCACCTCAAGTGCTCTTCCTCAGAATCCGAGTACACAATGACATCATCAAGGTAGATGAGGCAGTGCTCAAGATTCAGCTCACCCAAGCAATTCTGCATGAGCCGCTGAAACATTGCAGGGGTGTTACAGAGCCCGAAAGGCATTCTATCACACTCGAAGAAGTCCAGATTGCCCACTGTGAAGGCGGTGTACTTCTTCGAGTTGGGTTGCATGGGAACTTGCCAAAAGGTGGACAGGAAGTCCATGCTGGAGTAATGCCTTGACCTGCGCAGGTAATCCAGGGTCTCCTGGATTTGAGGCAGTGGATATGAATCCTTGCAGGTACGATCGTTCAGGCGATGTAAGTCGATACAGAGCCTGAGACCCCCATCTTTCTTGCATACCAGTACCACAGTGTTACACCATGGACTGTTACTTAGTTGTATCGCTCCTGCCTCCAGCATATTTCTGAGGTGTTCCCTCACTTCTTCCACCGTATCTGGCAGAATCCTGCAGAACCTTTCTTTGAAAGTGGTCTCATCTGTCACAGCGATCTCATGCTCCATTCCACTAGTGCAGCCGAGTTCGTGTCGGTCCAAGGAAAAGATATCATGGTACGATCGCAGCAGCGCTCGGGCTTTATCAGCTAGGTCTGCTGGCGACGATTCCAAACCTCTCAGATCCAATCGTTGCATTAGCATGTCTTGGCGCTCATTTTCAGTGAGCCCTGTGGGGCCTCTGCAACTGGTTCCCCTAGCTCCTCATCCAGTTCTTGGAGAAGGCTTGGCTGCAGCACCGGTCGCGGCATTACATTAGTGGCCTCCACTCTAGCCACTGGACTACCCGCCCATATGGAGATGGGCACTGCAGTCGTGTTCTCAAGCAGGACAGTCACCTTCTTGGAGCCCACTTTCATCTCAGAATAAGTAGATTGCAACCTGACGCCCACAGGCAGCCTTCCGTCCCTCTCCCTCAATTCAGAGGTCATGGCGTGTAGGTGCCCTTTCAGGAACATCGCGGTGGCTCGGGCCTTGACTACTGTAGCCATAAATGGCAGCAGAAGGGTGTCCTTGGCCAGGGTCACCACTTCCTTATAGTTTAGCGGGTCTACCCGCTTGTTGGCAATGCCATCCTCAGCGTATTCCTCTTCAGGTGCCTCAGCTAGCTGGGCGCAGCAGATACGCATCAGAGACATCACCCTTGCTCTTGCCCATGGAACTGCCAGTTTGTCAATCTCCCTCTCACATCACCTGGATCACACGGTCGATCGTGGGTGTCCCTAGTTAGATTAGGACATGCTTTTCAAAGGCATTGGGTAGACATCCAGGTTGACCTTGAGGGCATACTCGGGCAAGACAGAGTTAACAGTAGCTCCCATATCTAACATAGCTAGGAGTTCCCATTGACCCTCACCCAGCCAATGGTATCTCACCCCAACCATCGGCCTAAGACATCTTCATTCAAATAGGAAGCCTTGAGTCGGCTGGGCTTTAGTGTAAACTGCTGCCCTTCTTCACATCCAGGTGGCTCTGCCCCCTGTTGCAGGTTGCCTGGGGGTTCCACACTTCCTATGGTCTCAGAGCCCCCTGACCATTTAAATATGGCTCTGCAAACTCACCATGCTTGGGACAGTCACAGATGAGGTGATCCTCAAAATTACATTGGAAGCACTTTTGCTTCTTTTTCTCATAACCATCCACCATTTGGACCACATGGATGCACATCCCTAGGGGAATGGCATCTTCATCTGCATCTGATCCAGCCTCCTCAGTCCCACTCCACATCGACTCGGGATCTGAGGCCCCTGGTGGTTCTAAAGTGATGGCCTGGATCCTGGGGATATATCTCTGGTCTGGCCTCCCAGCTTTATCTTGGCGGTCATTCTCCTGGTGGGCACTATTGGTGCCCCACTTTGTCCCTCTCTCCACAGCCTTTACTAGGCCCAGGAGATCATTGAAGCTATATTGCTCCATCTGGGGCTAAGCATAAGCCATGGCCTGCTTAAGAGAAGGTAGCAAGCTGTCGAACAGCCAGTTCTTCTGAATCTCTTCCACCTCTGGTTCAGGCATCTGCTGAGGGAAGAATCTGTGGACCAGCCTGACCCAGTCACTGACATGGGCAGCATACTCAGTGACCCTCTCCCCTGAGTTCTGCTTCAGCAAGTACAGATCCTGGAGATTTTAATCATAGCTGCTAGCAATGCCATAATATTGGCTCAAGCATTGGATCGATCCCCTCACAGTGGGTTGGGAGGCAACAGTGGTGGTGCCCAGTAGATTCATAAGGGAAAACATAACAGTGATGTGTTCTGGGGTGGGCCTCCACCATTGTCTTCCAGATGAAAAAGGATCCAGCATGGTCCTCTCCCAATTCTTTCAGTGCAGGGAGCTGGGATTTGGTCCCTACATTGACCTGGACAACAGTCCACAGTGACCTTGGGGTTGTGCTGAGGCTCTCAAGACTCAGGAAGCATCTGACTCATAGCCACCCCATTCACTGGGTGGGGGAGTGTCTAGTGGTCCCAAGGACACTGCAGGGTCTCCACAAAGAGGGTTTCAGTGCAGGTGACTGCACCTTCATGGTGTGTGCACCATGCAACCTCCCTCCTCTGCAGGTGGCTGGTGGGACATTCCTGGCACAGCAGCCCCTGCAGCTTCCTCAGGTCCAACCCCTCCTCCACCCAGGGAGGCAGGTGGTCCTGCTCCCACCAATTATTCATTGGAGTCCTGGTAAGCCAAGGGCAGTATATCAGGGCCTCCCCATGCTCCTCGCTGCACCTTGCCTCAAGGTCTGTGTAATCTAATCTGGGTGGCAGCTGCCACTGCAAGTCCTCTGGCAGCTGTCACAGTTATTGGCTCAGCTATCAGCTCCATCAGATGGCCTATCCAAACACAAGGTCCCAATGATAAGTCTGTAGCCACACAATTGGCATCATCATGGGTCAATCCTTCATTCCACTCCCACCTGCCAAAGAACATGACAAACTGAGTGGGTTCCGTATTAAGAGTGACAACCTCTCTGAAATCTTTGGGTACTTTGGGATGTAACATGTCTCAGATGATCAAATTGCTGTACATGTGGGGGGCAGGCCCAATGACCTCCCCTTTGGGTCTGTACTCCTGCAATATCACCAACAAGCCATATCACTACCCGCCCCGGCCCGTGCAGGGTGCGGGGGATGCGGGTCGGCTTGTGGGGGCACTCTCCCATCCACATGTTCTCAGCAGCTGCTGCTGCACAGCTGGTCTGTGAGGAACAGTGGGCTCAGGTGCCACTGCAGGAGTCAGTTCCACTATCACTATTGGCTCTATGACCCTAACTGTGGTTGAATCGAAATCAGGGCCCATGGCATCCTCACCACCACTGGCCAATGGGTTATCTGCTACAGCATCTGTGGGTTTCCCATTCATTGTGTGTTGGAATGTGGCTATTCTAGTAGTTGTTGAATTTCAAGTAGATGGCACTAAGGCCAGAAAGATAGTGATACTAGTGAGTGAGCGGTCCAACTATCTGGATCCGTGGGTCTGTTGTTGACCAGACCCTCCCCTAGCCACCTACAGAAGCTGGCTGACTCATGGTAGGATACACCTGACTCATGAAGCACCATGCTAGCACTCCATTCAGAGACTGATGTTTATGGCACAGGTCACAACTGTGGTGGCCGCTAGAGCCACTTGCCAGACTGCACCCTCTACCGATGCACCGCTTATCGACGCCCACCCAGGGATGCCAATAAATGTCACACGGAGTGTGTGGGATGTTATTGTGGGCACTGATATCTCTCTCAGCACAATCTGCTCATGCCGTCAGCCTCACAAAAGAAGGACAGTCCCATTTCAGCACTCTTACTTTGAAGTGTTGATCTAGCGGGTTGCTCAGGATACACTCACAAAACGATAAAGAATAACAAAGGATGAGAAAGCTACGGCCTTCTCCAGATGAAAGAATAACAAGAGTGTTGGGTTTAGTTGAATGTCAGCAGGCCACTAAGGACCTAGGGCAGTGGTACGCTGATGGGCTTGGAGATGCGCCTTACTCATCAAGAGGAAAGAGGCAAATGCACATTGTACGATGTTACGGTTTAGCTTTATGCACTTGCCGAGGCTGCCATCCACACATGCAGGTGATGTCATCAGCCAGTGACGTAGCAATCCAGCATGATGTAATGATGCACAGTATGCACTATGCATGTGTGACATGGTTACCAAGCTGGAATGCTAAAAATAGCACAGCTGCACTGCCAATCTGACAGGTAACAGCCAAAGGTTTGGACTTGCATAGTCACTATTGGGATGCTCGCAGTAAGCTGCAAGTCATCCCAGCACCTACTGAAGTCACTGAAAAAATAAGGTGTAGGGCCCCTAGCCATCAGCGCATCACATATATATATTGGTTGAATCAAAGTATTAAATTTTATATTGTTGGTTAGGAATTCTTAAAAGATGTGTTTCTTGTTTATTCTCATGATCATTCACTTCACTGAAATAGTATAAAGATGATTGATCCATCACAATATGAGGACAATTCTGGGAGGGGAGAATGTGATAATTTAATGAAAGCAATGAGTATCGATAATATAGCTTGGTTAATGCTTCCTGCCATGGTGCCAACTAAGGACATCCGGAAATGACAAGTTAAATGCAGCGTGTGCATGACATCATCTACATGCCATATAAAACAAAGCATGCATGAGCAGTGCATCCAGAAGGAATTCAGTAGTCAGAGGGATCACATCAATGTACATCTATTTCTAGTGCCTCAGGTAATTGCATATCATTTAGTATCTTTATCAATGTCAATATCAATTTATTAAAGGACAAATGGTGCAGTAATGCAAGTAATTATCAAGTAGAGTGTAGTATTGACCTTAGATACAGTGGCATCAGTAATGTACAGGTATTTAATTAATCTGCAGAATGACTGTCTACTATAACAATATGATTTTCTATGCTGTTATAGGTTTTTAATCCTAGATCAATATTTTACAATGAGCTAAATGACAATAAATATGCATCTATATCTTCACATGACTGCTTGCTAGTCCTCTTAGTCCTAATGCGTTAACACCCATAATCAGCCGTCGTGAAACATATCCACGCCAGGTCGACGTCTGACAATAGATAGTTAACTATTGTCACACTTTTCTTTTACGTATTGATGTTCTCATGTACAAGGTAAAATAGTAAAAAATCGTAAAATTTTCCTTTATTTTGATGTGGACTGTAAATTGTAAAAATGCAGCTTCTGAAGTTTCTGTCAATGGGCCTAAATTACAGGGTAAAATCCTATTGTTTCAAAACTAACAGGATTTTCGTTCTTTGGATTTCTAACGTGGCACCTTTATGAACAATTGTTTGGTGGCAACAAAGTTTTTCTACGATTCAGTCAATAGTGTTAAAACACATACTCCTAAGTACTATTACCTCAGGACTTTACTTTTATCATTCACATTTTCGTTTATGGAAATCTTGATAATACAACAGTTATGACACAGTTGTGTTTAGGGAAACTTTCAAACTTTTTTCCCGATGTTATCAGGGCGATTCCATTAAACAAATTGCCAGGCTTCGCATGTAGAGTCAATACACGTTTAGTTTTCGCAGAGCTTTTACTGGAAATGATGTGTTGTTATAGAACTGGATTTACGCCTTTGAAGCTGTGAATGCAAAAGAAAATCAAACTTTTTAATAATTCCTACAGGCTTCGGTGAAACTTTTGGATGATAAAGATACAGTTGCAGCAGCTAATGCAACCGGTTATTGGTAATATGCATATTCCGCAATTCAAAAGACATAAACAAAGCCTACAGTTGTTTCCCTCACTCTAAAACCATGCGTTATTTCATGGAAAATAATCTGTGCTTTGTGTTGTGTGCTGCCCTCTAAAGTGCCAGCGTTCTTTACAGTTGATGTCAAGCCGAATGGCTGCTTAATTTCGGATCTAAATAAATATCGGAATATTCTTCATTATGTATGGGTTGGAGTTCTTATTAAGAAATACACACGGACATAACATGGTGTCAGAAGTAAAGCTGACCAATATTCTGGATGGCATCATCCTAAAATGCTTGGAAATACTGTTGGAAATGCAGAGACTTCAAAATTTCAAATCCAGCCAAGGAGTTTCTATTTTTCCATGGGGAATTTTGGAATTACATTGATCAGTACAGCTTCTAAGAAAGAATTAGCTTCTTTACCAGTATCTAGGCATGTATAGCTGCAATTAGTGGAAATTTTGTCAAGTTTGTATCATTCTGGAATTTAGATCGCATTTTCGAAATTGGCAAGTTTTTCTGGACCATTTATTGACTTCGAAGAACCACCTGCTGGAAACTGATTTTTTATTCAGTTTAGATGCTAGGCAGGATCTAACTGTGTATGAAACTTCATTCTACACTCAATCAGGATCATTTTGATGGATAATTGGTGACTCCAAGTGATCGGAT
>JBCAUI010532673.1:0-11237 GCA_038406195.1 Haplosyllis anthogorgicola | reverse complement strand
GGCACTGAGAGGTCCGCACACTACACAGACACCTGGCACTGTGAAAAATATGCTGTACTTCCGATTTAGCGGATGTCAGTGACCAAAGGGTTAACGCCCATGTATGTGGGATGGTAATGTTTTCAATCATGTCTGTGTGTCTGTCTGTCTGTCCAGGCTATAACTTTTGAACCGCTTGACCTAGAAATTTCATGTTTGGTGTGGTGGTACATCTTCATAATATCTAGGTCAGGTTTGAGTATCAAGGTCATTGAGTCAAGGTCAAGGTCACAGCAATAAAAAGTGTCAAAATTTTTAGTGTTGTCTGCTAAAATCACATGTTATGATGTTTGAGACAAGTAAATGGGGCCAAGGTCAAAATATAGGTCAATGTATGAAACAAATATCTTGACATTTAAAGATAATGTTAAATGTGATTTATAGGAACTCACAACAAAATGTACTTAGAGAGTTTACTTTTTGTCGTCGTGGAAAGTTTTGCATACTAAAAACATTGACACAATTTTTGTTTTATTCTCATTTTATTGTCAACAAGAATGCCTTCCAATCAAAGGCCAAACTGCCCGCTTCACAAATAGTCATTAAAACGCAAATAGTAACTAAAATGCAAATAGTTATTAAAACATGAAAAAATTACAAAAATCTAGAAATTTTGGCCTTCAAATGACCTTGACCATCAAATGACCTTGACCTATATTTTGACCTTGGCCCCATTCACTTGTCTCAAACATCATAACATGTGATATTGGCAGACAACACTAAAATTTTTGACACTTTTTATTGCGGTGACCTTGATCTTGACCCTATGACCTTGATACTCAAACTTGACCTAGATATTATGAAGATGTACCACCATACCAAAAATGAAGTTTCTCGGTCAAGCAGTTCAAAAGTTATAGCCTGGACAGACAGACACACAGACAGACACACAGACACGACTGAAAACATTACCTTCCCGCATACGCGGGCGGTAATAAATCGAGGAATTAGGAACTTTCCATCTCTCTGTATTTCATCGCTTTACTGCAGTGTAATCGTTTAGATTGCCCTAAAGAACCCAACTTTTGAATTCAGTACAAGATTTCCGTCAACGGACGATGTAAGTGGCTAATCAGCTGGTGCAGCAATGGTTTACCGCACTGAACGAGATTCCGTTTTTGTCACTTTTTTCCCAATGGAAAAGTGCGAAGTGATGTTCTGTTATGTAATATTTAAAAAGTAATAGTACTTATTTAGTTTTAAAAACGTCATTTAAAACTTAATTAAATTTATTTTAATAGTTTAATTCGTTAAAGTTAAATTATTTTTTATTTTAAACTTAAGTTCTGTTAAAAACTTAAGGGGTACCTTAACTTCCAAGCCATGCCTTCCTGAAAGCGCCCTGTGCATTCAACTGTGACACTTGATTGCCTTTTAATTCTCCTTGAAGTGTTTTTTTTTTTTTAAAGTTAAGGGCTAATTAAAATTTGATGGAGTGCTTTTGATCCTGGGGTTGTTGCTGAGACCAGGGATGAAACATGGTCAGAGCATGCACTGGCCCTTGCCGAAGAACAAGGCGCGTTCCTGAGACAAGGTCGTGTTTGAGACTGTGACAGCGTTTTAAATGTGTCTTATGGTTTAAATCAAATGTAGACCTAATATTGTACATTTGTATATTTGCAGCAATAATTGGCTACTACCCACTTTGTCCGAGAGGCTGTGCGAGCTGTTCATCTATCAATGGGTGTGTCACCTGCAAACCACGTTATTACCTGTTCTTACACAGAGAGGGTATGAGACAAACCGGGGCCTGTCTGCACTCGTGTCCTCTTGGCTACTATGGACTTAGACAAAAAGATTTTAGCCAGTGCCTTCGTAAGAAAATTTCATTGAACTTGTTTCTCATAGTATAATCCATATCATCTACATTTTTATGAATAAAACAGTCTCATCATAGGATATGGAGGGACATGATAACAAAAGAAATTCAGACAGAAGTACAGCATGAACGGCCCCCGTTAATTCCCTCCAATGCACAGAGAATTGATTCACAGTAGCCTCTTCAAATCATGAAATTCCTATCAGTTTTGGGACAATAGCACATCAAAAGCACAGAATGGAATTTTTTGCTCTCTTTTTGTTTTTGTTTTGTGAGTTACCAAATAGATAGAAGATTTGTGTGAGAATTTTACAGATTGTGAGAATAGTCAGATTAGTAAATTGAAACAAGGCGGCACCTTGAGAACCTTTGCCGATTTATTCGTTTCTCACAACAAAAGTTTTTGCTGTTTCTATTGTAGCACCCCCTCTTAATATTTACCGCTCGCGTATGCGGGAAGGTAATGTTTTCAGTCGTGTCTGTCAGTGTGTCTGTGTGTGTGTCTGTGTGTGTGTGTGTGTGTCTGTCCATCTGTCCAGGCTATAACTTTTGAACCACTTGACCTAGAAACTTCATTTTTGGTATGGTGTTACATCTCCATAATATCTAGGTCAAGCAATAAAATGGTCACAGCAATAAAAAGTGTCAATATTTCTAGTGTTTTTTAGTGTTTTCATGTTATGATGTTTGAGACAAGTAAATGGGATCAATGTCAAAATATAGGTCAAGGTTTTTTGAAGGTCAAGGTCATTTGTAGGTCAAATTTCTAGATTTTTGTATTTTTTGTGTTTAATAACTATTTGCATTTTATGTAAATAAAGGCACCAAACACTGGTTCCGCTGTTTCTTTATAATTTATTGGGGCTTTGCAGGTTCAACCGGTTTCGACTATGTCTTCATCAGGAACCTGCTATTTGCATTTTAGTTACTATTTGCGTTTTATTGACTATTTGCAAAGAGGGCGGTTCAGCCTTCGTTTGGAAGGCATTCCTGTCTTTAATGCATTTAAACATTTCTACAGAACCAGATAATACATAAATTTATATTTACTCAATACAGAGCAATTATCCTTGAGTTACAGGATGTGGTAAGGCTCATTGTGAAGCTTGCTTTAACAAAAATTACTGTACAAGATGCAAGGCGCCGTACTTAGCCTACAGAGGAGAGTGCATTGAGCATTGTCCAGATGGACTGTACTATGCAACTTACATTAAAGATTGTAAGGAAAATGGTATGTAATATTTTATAACAGGAGCTACGGATTCTTTCATCATATCATATTAATTAAATAACATATTTTGTAATCTGGACATGAACGCATGCACATTGCTTTTACTCCAAAAATTAAGTACATGTACCCTGCGAACAGAACAGAAAGGCGTGGATTTGTGTTGTTCGAAAAAAATATATATTGCAGCATCCTTTGGTAGTCAATCTCCTCAGAACGGGACAGAGCTTACAAAAAGTTCTATTGCCTGCCAGGTGCCACCAGGATTATATAGT
Source organism: Haplosyllis anthogorgicola (assembly GCA_038406195.1). Lineage (NCBI taxonomy): Eukaryota > Metazoa > Annelida > Polychaeta > Phyllodocida > Syllidae > Haplosyllis > Haplosyllis anthogorgicola. Next base: position 7,876 of record JBCAUI010532673.1, on the reverse strand, counting down.
GGTGGAAAAAATCCTGTGCTTTAGTAGTGCAGTTCAGCACACCATTCGCGCTTACCACAATACAACTTGTGCCACTCAAAGCCAACAGAATATTTACCTGCTATTTTACTCTTCAGTTGATTGTGAAACGCGTCCGTGGTCGGCATGGGGAGTGTGCACCCAAAATGGACAAACGTGCGGCTACAAGTATGGCATGCAAACGAGGACGAGAGACATCGCACAAATTCCCTCACCAAAAGGCAATAAGTGCCCAACAACATCAGAGTCACAGAGATGCAGATTAAAATACAGATCGTGTGTTGGTGTGTTCCTCTTTCTCATTTTTTTCATTATCTGATCTATCTCCGTTCAAGATTTGCATTTCGGTTTTAGAACATTAGAATATCCCATAGCGTGAATTTTGGTTTATTGAAAATCAAGGGCCTTATATACATTTTTCCCACTTCGATCTGTCTATCTTGACGTTGTGTTATGGTTGTTTTCAGATTTATTACATAACAGTTCAGATCCATCAGCACTTCAAACAACAGACAAAATGAAGCATTGGAGAAGAAAGAGAAACAAATTAAGGAGAAAATGGTCTCGAGAATACAGAAGGAGAAGAAAGGAGAGAAAGCTCAAGAAACTTCTAAAAAGACAAAGAAAAGCCAGAAGGAAGAAACCTCCGTTTCCTGATGTCACAACTAACCAAATAAATTCATTGCTTTCTCTACAATAGATTTGGTAACGTTCAACGGTAAAGATAGACAATATAGTGTTTGAATTAAGAGCTGTCATCAGTGCAGCAAACGTGCCGATGCCTCTGCAGAGTTACAGGGTTCTTCAATGAATTCTGGCCAGATTGGATAGGAATTTCCTGCGAATAAAAGTGGCCACGTACAATTAATTAGCGCCAACTTTTATTTTATGGTGTAGTACCAAGCTTTTGTCTTTGTTCCAGGGCATTGTTATCCCAAAATATTTGAATGTTGTTCAGTTGATTCTCTTCACCGTATCGCTTGTTCCTCCCTGATTTTAGCAAAGAAACTGAGACCTATGTACAGCATATTACTGCACTTCCTATTACAAAATCGGATAGTTTCTGTAATATTTTGAAATCATTTAGAACCGAAAGATAGAGGTATAGAGGAGGGCAAAATTGTAGAACATATTAGGAGACATTGTCATCAAAGCAACTCATTATGTTTCATATATGCCCTGAATATTAAAGAAGACGAATACAGTTAATAACTGCAAACGAATTATACCTTGAAAAGTATTTCTTATGCATTGAATAATTGTTTGTATAAATCTTTGTTGTACATTTTGTTTCAATTAAATATGTTTTGTAGTATCTTGTATAAATAAAATATGTAGAAAATAGCCTTTAACCATTTCTTTCCATCGAGAATGAGAAACTAAGGAAGCGTTCATCTCGGTACTGTTGCAATGGACAACATTGTGGCTAATCGCAGGAAAAGATGCAACCATGTCTTCAATTTGTGTTGTAAAAAAGGAAACATTTATGCTGTTCATGTAAATGCAGAATGGAAAGCATCCATATACATGCAGCTATAATGTAGCTCAAACAAGGAATTATTAAGAGGGATGGGTTTGTCATATTAAAATACCGGAGCGTATTGAGGATCTAAAGGTGGAACCTACCGAATGAGAGAAAGAGAAGTATAGGAAAATGGTAAATTGAAAATGAATACAAGATACCCGTAAAAATTCTTAAAGTGATAAATCGTGTAAAATTTGTATTGAGATACAGGTATCCAAGCTTAAAATTAAATCTGGAATAAGTATATGTACCAACAAACTCAAATGCAACAGTGAAATTATTATCAAAGGGCTAGATGTTCTTATATCAAAACAATACATTACATATTTTAACCTGTCTTCCCTAAAAACGGAACAACTCAAATATTGTTTGTAAATAAAGAAACCAGCCAGAAGATGCCAGATATAAACGTGACAAAACTATTGATAATCATGAAACATATGATGAAGTTCCATCGTTCCAAAATTAATCGGATTAAATAATTCCAATTTATAGATACTCTATTTGGTGTATTTCATAGCTTGTAAGTACATCTGATATTTACAGAAATGGTAAACAACATAACAAATGCTCGATAAAACAGAATATCAAAAGTTTAATGATGAAAGTATAAATTCCTAAAAGTACTGAAATAACATTAAATGAAAATATGAACGGTAGGGTGGCCAAGAGACTTATTTCACGTTATTGTTTGCAATAGATATTATAGGTGCCACTTCAAAATTAATATCCCCATAATAAGACCATATCAAAGTTTATTTTGAAAAAATGACTGAGTCGCTTACATTGTTGTGGAGTTTGTTATTCTCAGTGTTGAGATTAGAAGTAATCCTCAGGACCTATTGACAGTGAGAACTGCTTCAAGGAGGCAACCAGTACTGAGTGTGGCTGAGCAGCTTACTATTGGCAACACCATTCCAAGAGGAGGTCTCCCCAAATAGCAATCAATGACTGTTGAAGGCACCAAAACATGCCACTACTCCCACAATTGCCTCACCAACAGACAACAGATGGTCAAATTCACAGAACTCACAAGTTTTCCAATTCTGCTCGTTCATTCTTTAACTAAAGATAACCGACAGAGTAATGTGACACTTCTCATCTAAAAAGAGAATAATGCTTTTTACTCTCCACATCAATAGACAATGAATAATAGTTCCAGTTACAAAGCGTATAAATACAGAACTGTATTCATAGACATTTACCTCAAACGAGATTTAGTACTATTGAATAAAACGACGAGACCACAGTTGTCTATTCATAACAAGTTAGTGCCACTATATTGCAAAACATTTTCAGACATAGATTGCATTTAAATTAATATCAATTGATACAGTAAATTGGTGAAATATAGATCTAAATTCGTAAATTTACATGTAATTTACATGGTGCTTGTTACAGCATGAAGTTGTCCTCGCGGTGTTTGCCGAACGAGTTACGTCAGGGTTATCCTGTTTCTTTTCGGAAACGTCTATCTCGTTTGTTTGTTCTGAACTTTGAGTTATTCCCTTCTCATGGATACCAAGTTAAATTGCGTGAAACTTGTTGTGAAATATACATCTAAACTGGATAATGTGTCTTGAATAAGTGCCTCAAATGCAACTAAAAAAATTAGTATCATAAGTTGCAACCTAACGTCTCCTAAAAGCGTAACAATTTGTTCACAAACAAACTATATGTAGACGTTTCCATATTTTAACGGAACGAAGCTCGTGCTAATTGGTCTCGCCTCGCCTTGATAGAACAAACTGCAACTTTGTAAATAAATTAAAGTTTCGTGACAAAATAATTTTGATTTGTTTCACTGAAGCTGCTGAAGACACTGCATAAAAAAATGACGCAATTTTTTTTCTTCCCTCGCTCCTACCGGCACATTCTAAAATTTACAACGTCGTGCACTTAAAAATATTAAGCAAGAAACTCCTTTGAAAATAAGCTATTTTATTGGTTTAACCCATCACTATAAATAATTTTCTACATCTTATTATTACACATATATATTTAGTAACAAGAAGTCTTTTATCTAATATCAAGTCATAAATTTATATTCATTTACATGAACACAACATAAGTTTTGAACGATCATCGTAGTTATTTTCTCCAGGGATCAATTAAATTATTCCTGTACAGCACTGCAATTCAGCAAACCATCACATGATTTAACCATGAAGTTGCGCTTAATAACATGTACTTCGTGTCCTAGTGTATGAGTTCATGTTAAGTTTTAATGAAGTTAAATCAATTAAAAAACTTCAGATCAATTGGGAAAGTCAGTGGCGGTCTGTTTGTCGTCTTTATATTTCTCTTAGATAAGGTGATATTCTTTGCATTGGAACAAATTCTTCCCAATGATAAGATAGGTAGAAATAAAAAATATATTGCTTCAGTTAGATTAAACGTGCAATTCATATGCATGCACATGTCATTTTAGTCACTGTCACATCTAAATAATGTTTGATCTATATTTGAAAACATTGCACTACTCTATAGATGCATTTCTAAATGCACTCAATTAATTTTTAAAACATTTATTCCTTGGTAAGGAAAACAACATTTAACACACCATAGAATACATTTGAATTAGGCAATATTATAGCCACTTACATATTGTCGTGCGGGGATTTCGTAGGGTTTTCTGTAACAAACTTTTCTGACATACATGTATACGAGTAAATGTGTCAGCAGTAATAGATCTATAGCTACATTTGAGTTTCCTCTTCCGATACAGATCATAAAAACTATCCAAAGTTTAAGGCCCCGCAACAATTTCATGCTGAGCTAATGGTGGCGGGGCCTTAAACTGTTTACAACAATTTCATCATCTGTAATATCTGTAATAGTAAATCAACGTTATATTCGTGTCATCTTTTACGCTAGTGATATTTTAACAACATTTTAACAGCACTACAATCGTAGCTTGGAACAGTGAACACATCACATCGATGGGAAATTTATATTTTCTAGAACAACGAAGAAAATCGTCTTCATTTCTGTTTGTTATCTTGGATAAAGACGTCCAAGTAAAATAAAACCTTTTTACAGAAATGAAGACGATTTCCTGAATGAGTAATTTATTTTAATACGCGCAAAAATATTTGCCACAGTTTACTTTCTTGTTCTCGTTTGATATATGCTATCGCAAATTTGAACAATGAATTCTCAATATTCCAATATCAGAACAGAACTGGCCAATTTTTCTCTTTCTTGGTTCTCGTGAGTAATGACAGTGCGTGTCCCAAGCGTGCTTTTCTCTACACATCAGCTCCGGAAAATTATGTTACTTTTTTTGGACGTTGTACGATTGATACGAATAGAATACAGTGTGATTCAACTCTATTGTTCCACAATTATTAAATTGTTCTTCCTTCGGTTACACTCACGCCAAAATAATTGATTTCCACAACACAATATCTCCAAAGCCTACCCTTGGAATGGTCTTGGCTCAATTCCTTGGAAAGCTTTGACAAGAGCATGGAAGTTGTAGTATATTCCGAGAATTGCACACAAGAATCCTATTATAATAATGAGTATATCTGCACATTTATAGCGCAGTTTCATGACATGTCCTTTGATTTTTAGGTGAAAATAACAGGGCCACACTAGGGACAACATGTTTCCAGTAAAGCTTCCTATAAGTCCCATTAGTATTGCAAAATGTGGTATAAATATAGCCATAACTACAGTCACAGCGACTAGCAGAATCCTGAGTGATAGAGCCCACACTTTAAGACTTCCAGTTCCGTCAAAACAACTTGGTCCCACGGTAGTAGGTGTACCCTTAAACAGAGCCTCTTCTATTAAATCTGCGGCTGCGAAATAGGGCAAGGGATACGAAAGCAGAGCCTTGGCTACAAGAAACAGGTTGACTATAATCTTCAGACTCCGGATGGTGAGATTGTTTGTGATCACTTCCTTTGTCGCAAAACCAAATGTGACAAAACCTACAATAGAAGACGGTGATTAGTTTTGACACACAGACACTGGTCTAAGATTGTCCCAGATTAGGCGGTAGTATTTCAATAACTATTACAATAGTATTAGTTAAGGTTCTCTTTTTCAATAATAAAAAAGTACAATGCGTAGTTGTTTGATAAAGCGGAATATCCAAAGGTCTAATTAGCTGTATTACATGAACGAAAATAGTCCTAAAACTCGAATGTTGGAGACAGGCCTAATTACATCAATCGACTTGTGAATGTACTTATAAATATTGCAAGACGACAATAACAAGTATAATTGATTTTTACAGTCTACGTCTCCAATGCTTCATTCATTCTCTAAATAACTCATTACATGCAAAACCATATTGATACTGCCTTCTATTTACCCGTTCCCTATTAGGAGGTGTTGACACATGTTGTCAGTGATTAACTGACCTCAAAATATAAACAAAGTGGTGGGAATTATTGTATAATCAGGGCACCATGACATGACAGTTGACCAGGTGTGAGGTCTGAACTGGGGCAAGAAACAATGCATGACCTGACACTGGGCAAGGCTGTTGAATTGTATTGTGTCATGTTTACAACATGACCACTTTGGACCTTTATTGTTCCATTGTGTATGATTCTGAGCACTGATCTGTGACTCTAGCTGCTTGGAACCAGGAACCAGGGCACCAAAACAAATTAGCCTGACATCTGCTTGCAAATCTGGCAACTAATCACCCCGGAGTTGAAATATTGTAAATAGAAACCGTATCAATATGAGAATGATTGATGTAAATCCAATTCGTGAGTTAATTGCCAATATTTAATGACTGTCTTCAGTGAAGTGTTTTCCTTTGTGTACTATTCAGGTGGAATTTTACATCTCACGTGCGCAGCTGTCAGCTTCCGATTTTTTCATACATTTGGAAAACTTGAGAACAAAAAATTACATGCTTTGCTAATATCTTAATCACGTCAAAACAAGATATTATTTTGTCGATTTGTTTGCATGTAAACAAAAGTTGACTGACTCCGTTATAAGACGTGATAGGGTGACTCAAATTTTCAATGAAAAAAGTAGTTGTGCAAATACTGGTCTGTGGAATGTCATAGCAATTGTCATGGAGCGTAAACTGTGATGAGGCTTGTTTTCAGATGGTCAGTTTTTAGGCGGACGACCACATACTCTGTCATTCCACAGACAAATATATTTTAACATTGTTTATTCTGGTTGCAGCGAGCTGTGTGGAGACGACGTCGGCTGTCTCCTGTTCACATGAATACCACCTGTTCGGCACTAACGACCACACGGCCGCATCATTCAAACTGGCCATTCTACTACTCATGTTCCTGCTCAATGTAAGTCATTCCAGAAACCCCATTAAATGTGCAATTGCATCCCTTTCTTTGGAAAAGTGTATTCAACAACACATTAAAATTGATCAGAATTATTTCTTTTTAGTTGAAACAGTGCAGTGCAATACTGTCAAATGAAACTAAACTGTGCAGGATTAAAGTTGTGCTTTTTCTTACAGTGTGTCTCTTTCCTGGTTGTGTACAGACATTTCATATTTCTATCAGGAAACGAAAGTAGAAAGCGGCAAGCAGAGGTACAGTATGCTTCTTACATGATAATTTAGGGGCGACCTATACTTGTGGTAAATAGGAACGATGAATAAAGAAGATAACAGCCAAAACAATAATAAGAGGAATAAAAAAACAAGCAGTTCCATTTATCCATATTAATTTTGAAACAATAGAATTTTATGCCATGTTATTATTCACACCAATAGCATGGCATACCTTCGCTGTCAAAGACGAATTAATAGAATTTTCCTTAGCCATCACAAACTTCTAGGCTAGTTATTACGCAAGCATTTCATTTTTGGCAGAGGTCGTGAAACTGCCGAAAACTAAAGGTACTTATTTTTAGTTGAGATATGGTACATCACGCTAGCGATAATAAAAACCGTTGCTGCACCTGTTGTAACAGGTTTTATCACTTCCTGGGGAGAATTGTCCAAACACTGGCCTCTCATTTCTCACTGGTTCTCTGGTCATACAGAGCCTAACTTAAGTACCTTTATGTCCACTGCTTACAACCGCCTGACTGAATGACTTTTTCTCCACATGATGACACATGAGGTACCAAAATAAGTACAAGAAAATGAAACGCGTGTCGCTGGGAAGGACCCTGAATGCCGACACGTGACCAACGGTGCAGCGCGCGCGATGCAGAGGATATGCAGTAGAAACAGCGTTACATGACTGCTTTACAATCAGTAGTAAAGCTTAAGATTAGATATGTCGAAGAAATTGTTTGAACCATTTGACGCGGTGACTACTCAGGGTAGAGATGTTTTGCACTTTGTCAGAATTTTGGTGAGTAAGGCCACAAGGTTTG